>WWET01003238.1:138922-158299 GCA_011038615.1 Limnodynastes dumerilii | reverse complement strand
GAAAGAGAGAAAGAAAGAAAGAGAGAGAGAGGGAGGGAGGGAGAGAGGGGTTAATGTTTATACTATAAACAACTTATAAAGGTATAAAAAACTTTATTACTAATAATACTATGATAGTTTAAGTGAAATGTTCAGACCTTAATAAGAGGGTGATTTGAGAGGAAATGTACTTTGGATGTGTGACCTAGAAGGATGTGTGAATAGAAGACATTTTAAGTGCACTTTAAGTTGTGATGTCAGGTTGGCTCTATGGCTGTGTAAGTCTGTGTAATACATTACTCTCCTGGTATTAATATTTACTTTATGACAGAAAAAAAACATTCCCTGTTACAGTGATGATAAGAAATGATTTCACATGATCTTTTTTCCAGTGTAAACATGTGACCTTGAAATACACTGTATTTATAGATATTAGACAATATTGTGAATAAACCAGTTACATTAATATGTTTTGCTATTAAATGAAAATGCATCTATTTATTGATTATTTTCTGCATTAGCTTTTAATGTACCAAAAGTATATTCTTTTTGTCAATCTCTTGAAGTTTAGTTATCACTCAGGAGCCCAAGGGTGTCCAGCGTTACCTCAGTGTAACTTCCTCAGTGTCCACCTTCACCCAGCAACTGCCATATCCTGGAGCCAGCTGCAGTAACCATGACAACTGTATGAGGACTGCTACAGGCTACAAGAAAACACCTATAAACCACAACAAGCTGCTTTACGCGATTGCATGTGCTTTATATCTTAATAAAACTTACACTCCCCAGTGATATTTCAATAATACATACCTTTGCCAAGTTAAATTTATCTTTAGGCCACATTTATAGCACACAACTGCACTAATATTGTGCACAAAATAAAAAATGGGAACGGGAAAAGGAGGGAAAAAAGAATAAGAAAAATCTCCCCCCTCATTTTAACAGAACTCATTTGTTTAAAGTTATTAAAAATGTATCATATTTTCTCAAAGAATAAAAAGCAAATTTAAATAGTTTGACTCAATTACAGTACAGTCTCTTTTCTATCTCTAATAGATTTTATTTAGACAATGTTATTGATTTTTTATTGATCATACTGTATACTGATGTAAAGAGATTTTGTTATTACATATGACTGAAGACATGTTCTACAGTATATTACAGTAATGCTGGGTACACACTATACAAAGTGCCAGCACAGATGAGCAACGATTATTGTTTCATTGTGTACTTTGTGTTTTGCAAAAAGATTTAATAAATGACCAAACAACATTATGTACAAATGTTCTACCTGATAGCTCCTTGTTATATGGGTGTGCAAATGTATGTCCGAAAAAAAATAAAAATAAATAATAATAATATTAATAATAAAAAGCTAGGCAAGGTTAAAGATGTAACTAGCTATTTTGATGGTCTGGGCAAAAGAGTAATTTAGCAACCCCCCCTCCCCTATATATAATGGTGTAATTTGTAAGTGCTTATTCCTTTAAAAGATCTGTTCTAAACATTATTCATATTAATTAAAATGAGCTTACTTTAATAACATATAAAGGTCAAATGTTGTAAAGATATGTACAATTGTCTTGAGTTAGAGTGGGCACTAGCTACCCCTAGTGAAATATAAGTGCTACTATATACTCCAAAACATCAAGGGTCAGATTTACTAAGCTGTGGAGATGTTGCCTATAGCAACCAATTAGATTCTAGCTGACATTCTCTAGTATGTAATAGGAAAGTGAGAGCTACAATCTGATTGGTTGCTATGGGCGACATCTCCACTTTTACAAACCCGCAGCTTAGTAAACCTGGCCCCAAAACTGTTACGTACCATTTGTGTTCAAAGTGCTAGTGCAGAAAGTGTCTATATGAAAAAATAAATAAATATACTTCCAATCATCAACTGTTCCTAAATTCATAAACAACCCTTTATAAGTAAAAATCATCAAATATTCCTAAATTCTTAAGTAGTCCTTAAATTCACTAATGAGAATTTAACTTTACAAATAAGTATCAATAAAAAAAAAAGTGCTGGTACGATAGTCTACAGTTATACTCCATGGTCCAAAAAATATCAAACTGGTAAATAGTTTATCTCATATAAAGATATCCATTTAATTCTTCTTTTTAGAGGTGATAACTCTTATCCCAGAGAGCTTAGAATTCTTACACCCACAATTTATTCACTGAAAGTTCCTGAAGTGTTTGAGGTTCTGAGTAAATAATTGTTCTTTTATCTATCTAATCCTTTGTGGTTCTGGGACGGCGTGCGGTGGAGGAATCGATGTATCCATGTTGTTTAGTTACTGCTGTCATTTGTGACCTACTTACTATTTTCTATTAATCCGAATATAATTTTCGTTTGGCTTACACCTATATAAGGTGATATTTACCATTTACTCAGGGGAATTTCTTTACCAATAAATATACACGCATATTATATTTACCAATATATGGTAGACAATATCCATTGCTTGGTTAAGGAATTTCCCCGCTAATGAATATGCACATACTTAGTGCCTAATTATTTGAACAATCCATTTTTTCTACTTTTTCTACTTTTCTATATTAAATAATTTTTTCTCTTCTTAAAAGAATCATAATAAATGTTATGTCTTAACAGTTGGTGTGCATTAGTACATACGGTCCCTTTTTTTCTAGATTTGGGGTTACTTGCTGGTACTCCATAACTATTTCAATATGTTTTCGCCTTTGGCCATTTTTTGCACCCAATATATAAAGTATACACTACTCCTAGGTCATTAGTGAATATTTTGATATGATTATATCACATGCTGATTTAATCCAAAATCATTATCTCTGTGCAGACCTCTTCTCTATATATTGATATAAATAAAAAGTGAGCAGTTTTGATTACCAGTGGGTCACCTATAAAACCACAGTTAATAAGGTTTAAAATGACCAAAAGGTTCATAGGGTGGACAGAGGGTTTATCTTACAGCAACTGGTATTCCTTGGGGGTCTCCCAACCAAGTACTTGCCCAGGCCAATTCTGCATCACTCCCAAGAACAGATGAGATTGCATTGTCAAGAATGTTATGGTTCTCCCACCTGCCCCCCCCAGGGTTTAGGTCAAAAGGCCACTTTAACTCGAAGTCAATATTAAGTCCTTTTGGACTTAGTGACCTTGGGCCTGATCCAGAGCTACGCTGGCCCACTGGCCGTAAATATGGCGTAGTGCGTTGTTTACTTGCTGCGTCACCTGCGCTGCCTGCCGTCTGGCCTGTGACACCTTTCCTTGTGCCAACCGATCTTTTGAGTACCTACCTATGGGAAACCCCATTCTATCTAGTGTAAATTTCATTTTCGATGGGGGGGGTTTGAACCCCCAAAACCCCCCCTTAGCTACGCCAGTGATCATTGCGTTTAAAAGAACTTTGCTTGGGCTTTGGAACCCAGAAGGCTACTGTACTGAAGTCTCGCCAGTGACTGGTCTGTGCTGCTGTTATCAGGAGATAAGCACTTTTGGATTAACTCTTTCAATGCCGATATAAACACACTTTTGTGGGTTGGACCGCATCTTCGACTGGTTTGGTATTTTTCAGGTATAATTGCGAATTACCGCACTGTGTACTTTTAGGGTACTGACTCAACACCTTGTTTCTGCTTTACTTACCTTCTCCTGTGTCTTCTCCCTGTGGTTTCTTTGTTCTGGCTCCGCAGGACAGCATTCTAAGTCTTCAGATGCTTGAAACGGTATGATACTAATGGGTCATATGACTTCTGTATCGCGCTGTGTCAAGTCAAGCAAGTGAAGACTCAGAGTGCTGGCAGCGGATACACACGGCTTGTCCCACCATTGCTGAATGTGAGCAACGGGCCAAGCAATGTGGCACCACGCCTGCTTCCAGAGACACGTCGAAGGGGTATCTTCAGGGCACCCATGTGGCCCTTCTGCTCTGGGCTGTGGCTCCAGCTGCAGCAAACTTCGTTACAGCCCTGCGTGAGGTCCTTTTACTGGCCTTTTGGCAGCTGTGCTTGTTCTTACAGTGAGGTCATAGGTACAGAAATCGGGCCATCTTAAACTACGTACGCAAGCGATTTTTACACTAGCCGCTGACGTAAAATCGCCCATTTGTATTTACTGCGTATGCGCGTGGCAGATGTTACGCCACGTAACTCTGAACGTACATACCAGCCTAGTATCAACAGCGTAACTATGAACGAAGGAGCGTGTCATACGACACCCATAATTACGCTTCGGAGGCGGGGGGAGGCATTTATATCGTACAGTATGGGCGTGCTTAGGCAGTTACATACATAAAGCCTTTACGTACGTCAGTAGTTACGCTAGGGCCCTAGGCAAGATATTTTTCTAGCCCACCAATATGTAGATATCTATCTATCTATCCATAAGTATCAATGATGGTTCTATATATCAGCCATCCTTAGAGTGTTGATCTGTTCCAAATGCTGAGAAGTTATTGTGGTATGGTGACAGAATACAAAAATAGTATAGTCCTATCTCAGACAAACACTGCCAGTTATCCAAGGCAAAGAGTAAGAGAGGAAGAAATAGTAAAAATGATTTGGTCTCCTGTGAGACTTTGCTTTAAAAGGGAAGATATCATTAAAATTCTAATTCAATCATTCACAATAAGGTTTAGTAACTACTTAAAATGTGCTTAATATTCAGAAATGATAATAAAAATAAATACTGTGGACTGTGGAAGAAAGTCGGATTTTAGAAAGAGAGAGAGATAGGATCAGGGAGAAGGGCAGGAGCAGCAATTTGAAGTCAACAGGATGCTGCAGGTGATTTATAAATGTATAAATCCAGGTGTGTCTTAGAGACATATGGGAGACGGTTAGTATGTTTCCACTTTACAAAGGGGTCACTGTGTTGCTTTTTATTGAATGCAAATTAAAGGAGCATTCAATGATCCAACAGCTCAATATCATACACATTCTTGCCAAAAGCACTCAATTCCTGTAACCTATAACTTGTTTTACTAGTATTTAAAAAAGGTTAAACGCATGTGTTTTGATGTCAGTAGCAGATAATGTAATGGTGTACATCTCATTCCTTTGCATGTATTTCTATAGTGTCATTTAAATTTGTTTGTTATATAATTTATTTATTTATAAGTTATAATTTACTATAACTATATATATATAGTATGTTTTATTGAGCAACAACAAAAATGCAGTTTATTTAGAGTTCTTATTTTCTATATATATGTTTCCTTCTGTTAATATCCAATACTTGTTTAAACTAAACAGAACCCCATGACCACCCTACTTGTTACAAGTTACAGCAGGGGTATCCCAGGAGAGCCAGAAATCTCCAGCAATGGCTTTGTAGTTGTGATTTAATGCAAACCATGGCCTCAAGTCCCAACCTCTCGCATATCGACACTACTATTCCTAGTGGACCAGATTCACAATTAAGAGCTAGGTGTGGACAGATGTGCACCTGACTCGTCCTGCCTCGATCCGCCCCCCGTTTTAGTTACTTAATGGCACTTAAAAGTGCCATAGGTCTACCTTATCTTACCGTGCGTAGTTTCCTTCTTAAGAAGGAAACTACGCACGGACAATGCTTCTCCCGGCTCCCCGGCTAATCTAAATCTATCCCCCCCCCCCACTTCTACCTAAACATTCCCCTTGGCGGCATAATGCCGCCTCTTTCCTACTAAACTACTCCGTGGGGTCTTTAAAGACTGCATGGAGGCAATGTACGTACCCAACCTCTCTAGTGTTACTAGGGACTGGACAAGATTTGATGACGTACTTTGCGTCTTTATAATATAGTGTCTTTATAGTTTCCTGCTCTCTCTCTTGAATAAGTCTATGAATCATAAAGACAAGCTGGCATTGAGTTTATCTTTACAGGCTTGGTGGCTTCCTTGAAAGTCTCTGATTTGCATCTTTGTCCAGTTACCACATAAAACTATTAAAGGGAAAAACTACTTCCTCTTTATCTCTTTCTGTCTGTTATATGATAACTCTGTTGTTTTTTATAGTCCCTACATAGACTAACATTGAAACACAAAGGACTGGATCCCGATTTATTAGGATCTGCTAAAGGATCGCCACACAATCTTATTTTGCATAAGTGGGAGGGGATTCCACTCTTAATTATCTGAGAAAAAATTTGTGAATTTTAAATATTAGAATCATAGAAATTGATGATAGATAAGGACCACTTGGCCCATCTAGTCTCCCCTTTGCACCCACCTGCCACCTTTCGTGTGAAGCAACCCTTCTTTAAAATTCCCCCGAACCCACCACCCTCCAGTTATTATAACACTTGTCACTCACTCACCCCCCCTGGAGCCACACTCCCTACCACACACACACACTCTAGTGTTCATTTTGTTAGTAGCCAATTAACCTCTTAGCATGTTTGATCTTTAGCCTGTTTGGAGTAAAATTTACATTATTGTAGTACGAAAACGTGCACTACACAAATAGTTCTGGCTCCAACTGTCCCTGTGTGATAATTTTGTATTCTTAAGTTCTATATCTACGTGGTAGATGTTACGGAGAGTGGGTGTTTTCACCAGGATGCGGAGTCTAACTAGGGCCTGGTTATCACTGGAGCCCTGATGGTGGGGATAGGCTGGGCTGCAGGGACCCTAGCAGATCGTGGCCCCCGGAAGCAACACCTGGAGAAGAAATGGAAGCAAAGGCATAAGGAAGCAGAAGAGAGATGGCGGGGAAAGCGGGAACAAGAAAAGACACACACACACACACAAGACATTACAGGGGTGCCACACAATCACAACCAGAGGAATGGGCCAGGAAGCAGTAGGAGAGAATGCAGGGTAACAAGGCAAAGAGACATGGGGCAAGGCTAGGGTTAAGGAGCAGGGCACTCAGATATCACAAAAATGCACAAAGGCAGAGCACAAGGCAAGAGCTGGACACAGACTAGAGGCCTAGAACTATACCAGCAATGAGAGATAGCACTGATGGAGCTTAAAAGATGACTGCATGCTATTGATTGGCCAGCAGTCCAAAACAGGGGAAATGATTGGCTGTTGTCCTGCCAGCAAATCACAGCAGCCAGGAGGTCATAAAAGACAAAGAGAGAAGGGTGGCACCCACTATTAGCAACAGCTGCAGGTGTCAGACATGTGCAGGCTGTGCATGGTGCAATTGCCTGCAGGAAATGATTCCCACAGAGGCACTGGCACAGGACAGCAAACAAAGGTAATAACTTACATGTACATGTTACATGTACGATTAGAGAGGTGGCATGTAACAGTAGAATCTTCATATCTTTGAACTCAACTCCTTTAACTTGCGGTTGTTTCTTCTTTTTCCTAGTGTGTTATAGACTAACAATGGGTCTGTCTCAAAATATCAACTGTTTCTATGAAAATAAAAATAATCTAAAAAGTTAATTGAAAAAAAATCCTTTATATGTGTAACAGCCAGACCACATTTCCTTACTTCAGTATGTAACTATGGATTATTTTACTTTATGTTGAAGAGCAGGAACCATGTGCAGTAAGGGAAGTCTTACGTGTTGGGCTACCTCCCTCTTTATGGTTTCACAGCTTTGTGCACTGCCTGCTGCAATGGAATATTCCTATATATGTAACAGTGTTATTACAATTTGAATATAAAGGTCCTATTGAGCCTAAGTATTACATTACCTGGCTTCCCTCTCTTGAGATTTCTTTATCCAATTCACTATTGTTTTTATGGCTGGCACTTGTTTATATAATGGGGGTTGTTGATATTTTATTTGTGCAAGTGACATAGAATGGGAATCAGAAACCTGCTGCCGCTGGTCCCTGGTGACAGCAGAGTTCCAATACTGTGATCCCAATTTAATACGGGACTATCATACCTAGGACCCAGCCTTAACTGCTACACACTGTCCCCACAGAAAATGCTGCATAAATAAAAAATATTACATTTTAAGTATTAAATTATAAATATTCTTTGCATGCAGTCAGAAAAAAATGCTTTAATATATCTTTTTGAAATGTGTATATATCATAGTTGCCAACTCTCCCTGAAGATTGAGTAATCTCCCTGACTCCCTGAAGTGTTTGGTAATCTCCCTGATTCTAATTTCATCCATTGAGGTCTATGGAGATGGCAAATTTTATGGAGGTAAAGATGTAATGAAAGACTCAGCTGCAGTGTCACTTTTATCTTTTCTATAAAGATAGTACTGAAAGTATTTACTGACAATTTAATAATAAATATTGATACTGTCATTTTTATTGTAAAATAATTTTCTGGCAGTGCTAGATACACCTATGGGTGGAGCTATTCACAGGACACACCTCTTTGGCGGTACAGGACACACCCCTTTGGTGCAGCGCCTTGATAGTGGTCTCACAATATCCCTGATATTCATTTGCAAAAGTAGGCAACCATGCCCTATACTCACCTACAGACTCCTACAGCTCTGCTAAAATGACAAGACCCTCTCCTGTGAGTTCTTAGCTCATATGATAAGGAGTAAAATGAGAACAGATTAAAGCCACGCCCCTTCACTGGACAAGTCATGCCCCTTTATGGACACGCCCCCAGGTGTACCGATTTTTCAATAAAAAAATGTTGGAGGGTATGAAATAGATCAGGGACCTGATCCAGAGTTCTTGAGCAGCGGATGCACAAATCCTCTTCCGTACAGAAAAGGTGCATATGTGTGCTACACACGTGTTTGTATGTTTCAAATGTGTTTGTTTTTTAGAATTTATATTGGCAATGATACTCTCCCAATGACACCTTTCTTCCTGATTACAACACAAGGATACAGGCTACAATAAATCGCAATATAATTACTATATAATTAATGTAAATAAAAAATTTTTATCAATAAGCAAAAAGTAAATAATTTACTTTTAAACGTTCAAATTTTTTTTTACACTTAATTCAATCCATTAAAAATGTCTATTAGTCCTAAAATAAAAACAGGACAATAATAAGTGAATGTGTATGGGCTTAGAAGGCAAGAAGTTATTTACTTGGTACATTTTACTTAAATAATTGACACCTTATACTTTATATGTTCTGTTTTTTTAATTTTATTCAGTCTGATTTTGTAAAATCCTTTAATAAGATCATGAAAGTGTGTGTTTCGTGCCACTGACAAGATCAGTAATGAGTTGTCCATTTTTAGGCTTATTGTTCATTAGACAAGGATGTGTTTCCTAGTTTGTTAAGGTGACTTTATTGCCACCTAGTGGCAAACATTTTTTTTCACAGGCTTTACTCTAATGATTGATGGTCATAATATTTTTCATGTTGTGACACATTTACTGAAACACAATTCTTGTGAAACAGTTCTGCCTGGTAAAATAACTGAATATGTTAAATTGTGTTAACAAAAAAAACTATCAAAACAGCAACCACAAAATTGAATACATTACAACCGTATTTCAGTCATCTTTTACACTTCAAACACTTCATCTTTTTTAAGACTCACCACCTACAACATTGTATATCAAGTTTTTTTCTTGTCACAACATTATATTGTTTGGATTCATGTCTCAATATATGACGTCATATTCTAACACTATTAGTGCTAGCAGCAGCAGTTGTCCCCGTTGTGTTGGGTATGGGAACTGAAAAAAGGCTGTGGCATTATTTTCTTCACTTCTCTGCAATTTATGAGGCTATGTGACTGTTCATTTTACAATACAACTATATTCCAGGTTTTGTTATCTTATAACAGTTTGTAAAGAATACTGTAGCCATTTAGACAACTTAAATGTTTATGAAACTAATATGAGTCTAAGCACAAATTAATGCATTCATTTAGTAGGTTAACATTACAGGAGTACTCTTTAAAAGTATCTCACGCCAATTCCCATGTTCCATAGTTATCATGTTCACGGGAGACATCGGAGTATGATAAGACAATGGGAGACTTTTAAGATCATACTCTGGCTAATATTGCATTATAACCAAAACTGCTAACCTAAGCATAATACCTAAGCATTGAATAAAACTTTGATTAGAGGGTTCCAATTCCACGAAGGACCCACAAAGATTATGATTCTCCTATGCATATGTGTAATGATCTCTTTTAATTAAGGATTAGTGAGCAGAGAGTGAAATATCAAGAGAAAGAGCCATTTTGTTAATAGTAAAAGGAAGAGTGATTATTTCCAAGCTTGTCCAGAAGGTATTCAATAAAAATGTAATTTGCCAAACAATGGCAAACAAAAACAACTTTATAATTAACTTGATAAACTTTCCCATATGCCTGTGGACGCCTAAGGGTTGAGTCCATTCTCGGACCTTTAAAAAGAAAATCCCCCACCCACCTGCTAAGTCCCCCCTCTCCCTTTTACCATGGCCCCCGCTTTTGGAGACATTGACCACACCAGGCTGCATAAAAGGGGGCTTCACAGAGACCCCTATGTTTATTGTCACAAATTATAACACCAACAATAAACAAATGGATGGTGATGGAAGAAGGCAGTGTGGGAGCCGGTGATAACCATAGCTATACCAATAGCTAGCAAATTAATTAAACGGAAAAACATAAAAATCGTTAGTTAACTTGTAAGATTATCTGTAAATGGCCACACACTGCACGATTTTGCAAACGATAAACGATAATCAATCGGTATTCTCATAAGATGCAATTATCTGCTGGTGGACATATTGGGAGGATTATCGTGAGTTTCGGGAAATTATTGGCACCACACACTACAGCGATAATTCGTCCAATCTACGATAATTGGCAAATCAGCACGATAATCGCTCTAGGGTGTGCCCAGCTTCAGTGCAGAAAACAGTTTCTTGAAAATCTATATTTAATTCAATTAGTCTAACCCAAAACAGCCCATTCCTGTGAGAAGAAAGGGCAGTGACCATGATAAACGGAGGAGTGCTGTGAATCAAAGTTTAAAGATCCAGTGGAGATCGACAATCTCACGCATTATGTACACTGTGCCTTCTATACACAATGGATTTCACTTTTCATGATCCATGTGCGACTCTGGTAACATCCCTTGCCATATAACATTGCAGAAAATAAAAAATAACTCTTTTTTTTGCATTTATAAGATCCTCTATTGAAAGATCTCCAGTGTATTTGTACATTTGTCAAATCAGCAAACATCTGAAAACGTCATAATATTCTCTCAATCACGTAAGCATGTAGTATTGTTGTAAGCAAACAGTGAGTCATACAATCAATACTTCTATTCTTAGACTATGTGCAGCGTGACCCGTGTAATGCTTTTTACCTAAAGTGGAAGCTGCACTTTGCCATTCCACTGAAGAAAATAAAAAGCTTTTAGTATCTAAGACAGACAAAGAGTTACAATAGTGTTCACCGTGCGGTAGAGACATTACAGACATTATTTTGCAGCCTTTCATGTAAATAGGCAAAGCGTTTTCAATGAGTGCAGAAAGCGTGTTGCCTGTAAGGATGACTGGGAAAACTCAACCAATCACAAGCAATGTTTTGGATGGCTAAAAAGATAATGACCCATTGTTCCATTATAAATAACTACATCAAATTCAAAGCAATTAAATACTCTGTGGGTACAAAAAGTTGGCACTTGTAAGGCATTTTTTATTATTTCCATTTGCATTTACTGGGCAGTTTGTTTTTTGTTTCATTTAAGGAATTAAAAATCAACCTGTAGTATACTGTACACATTAAAAGAGTATTTAGAGAAACTGGGCCTGAATCAGAGATCCGTCGGCGATGGGTCCGCAAATATACGCATCTAAGTGGCAGGCCAGAACAGGTTACACCCACCAGAATAAACAGTCACTCCCCTCGCAACCTCCGGCCGGACCTAAACTTCCACCTCCATAGACTTGCCCTATCTGGCCGCACTCACTTCCGACCCTATGTGTATTAGTTGCGTATATTTAGGGCCCTAACTCTGTAAGCGCGCCCACTTTCCCTCATCTAAATGCCTCCCCCCGCCCATTTCTATGCAAATCCTTAGGTCCGTATATTTCCGCCGCACTTAGGGTCGCATTAGTCTCCGCCCGATTCACAAGTCCGACCTTAAGGCATTTCCGACCTTAACTTTAACGGACATGGCGTTGCATTATTACTACGCATGCGCAGTTGATGTAAAATCGATCCGACCCTAAATATACGCACGGAACTATCGTTAGTTCCGGATCTCTGAATCAGGCCCACTATGCCTAATACTAGCTGCTGTTCTGTTATATAGCCACCATGGGCCAAGATCCTATTTACGCTAGCCGGTGACGTCAAAACGCTGTTTTGTATGCACTGCGCATGCGCACGTCACATGTCACGCCACGTAACTCTGAACATACGTACCAGCCTCGTACCAACAACGTAACTATGAACAAAGGGGCGTGACATCCATACGACACCCGTAATTACACTTCGGAGGCGGGGTGATGCATTTAAATCGTACAGTATGGGCATACTTAGACACTTACGTACGTGAAGCCTTTATGTACGTCAGTAGTTACGCTTTTAAAAGTTAAGGTAGGGTTTGGCAAGCGTAACACAGCCAAAGTACGTATGAGCGAGGGGAGTGCATAGAAATTACACTTACGTAACTACGCTACGCCTTGAAATGTAATGGAAACGTAGGTCTGGATCCGGCCCCATGTCCAGAACATAGCATCTTACCAGGGGCGTTTTAAGAAGTGAGGGGGCCCGTGTGCAGGATTTGCACATGGCCCCTCCCCCCCTTCCCTTACCTGAGACAGGACTGTCCAGATTCGTGGGCCAAAAGGGGGCGGGGCTTAATGGCGATTATAAGCCCCGCCCCATTTCCAACCCGCAAATCGGGACAGTTCCACCGCAGGGGCATCTATTTCTTCCCTCCAGAAGATATTAGAGGGAAGAAATAGATGATGAATGGCCCCCCTTCCTCTGCCAACCCAGGGTGCAGGATGCATGCCACAGGGCCCCCTGTTCTGAGGGGCCCGTGTGCACTGCACACCCTGCACCCATTATAGATACGCCAATGCATCTTACTTCCATCCAGAGTCACCATCTCCCATTAAGTCATGTTCATTGTCCATAACTTATTTCAGTATCTCAAACACACTGCCTTGTTTGTCACTGTGATTGTGGCAGAAGGTGAGAGGCTGTGGACCCATAGCAAGGAGGCGACCCACGGTGTTTTCTGAGGTACAAAAAAGATACTGTGAATTATAAAATAGTTATTTGACAATAAATTCTGTGAAAATGATAACATTTTCAGTTTTCTGATTAAAATGAGCTTTTGCAGAAAAAGTTTTTTAATCTGAAGGATAGAAACTTAAATGTAGCCAATTTCATGGAATCATTGTGTTCTACATGGATTTTCAAGTGGTTCCCTATTTGAAAAGCTCTCTTCTGATGTCATCTATGACAACAGCTAGTAGCATATTCCAGTAAAAAAATGCAGTGTTTGGGGTTTAATTGCCTTGTACCAGATGCATTAAAATACTAAGACTCAAAGCAGAATATTGCTCAGATCATCACAGTGCTTACACTAACATGCCTTCTTCCCATAGTGCATACTGATGCCATATCTTCCCCAGGTAAACGACACACATGTAACCGGCTGTCCACATGTTCTAAAAAACAAAGGGCCGGATCCTGACCAGAGCATGTCAGATGTTATGCATAGCAAGAATCATACGGAACTAAGTTTCCTTGGAAATGGGCTGTGCTTCCCCTCTGCCCGCTAAAGGTTGCGGGGGGAAGCATGCTAATTGTACAGTGTGGGAGGGGGCTTCCACACTGGTGCGGATCAGCAGTTGTACGGACCATTGATCCGCACGATTAACTTAAGGCAGGCTTATGGCAGCGTAAGCTGCCATAAAGGCCACACGAGAGGGGAGTGACAGGGGGCGTTCACACCCCTCTCTCTGTGGAACAGACAGACCCCCGCACGTATGGAAAGCATGCGGGGGTCTTGATCCGGCCCAAAGTGAGACATTGCTCCATAGAATTAGCATTTCTCCTCCATCCTTATAGAGAAACATTAGGGCTATAGGGAAATGTGAAATGTCAGGAACCGAGGCCCTGGTTCACACTTAAGTAAGCGTATTTTTCCATGGCGATCAACTGCGCATGTCCAGAACACAAATATCTGCAAAGGAAAAAGGCCAACAGATCCTCACAGACGGCCGCTGGACTTAGGACAGATTTACGCATCGGACAGACACAGAGTCCTGCATGTGTGACTAGAGGGGCAAGACTTCTAATGCAAATGAGCACAACATGGGCTACCAATATACAGTCTGGGTGTGCCAACAGAGTATGGACTGATAACAAGTAGGAGTGCCTTGCGTAAACAAAAATACGTATGTGAAAGTTTAGGTAGCCCTCGACCACTCATAAGTTGTTGTAGCCGGTCATGCTAGGTCAAAGTACAAGCGTTGTCTGACACCACACAGGCAGCAGTTATTTGGTAACAAATAGGATGTGTGCGTTTAATTAACACAAATATGTCATGTTTTCATTTTGTGTAACGCTCTTAACAGTGTAAAGGTAACCTTTTCTTGTTCTTAATTTTTTTTATTTGTTTAAACATTAATCATAATTTTTTTATGTTGTATTATATATTTAGTCTTTAAAATTTATTTTTTATTTAAAAAATAAATATTAAAATATAAATATTAATAAAAAATGTACACATTGATAAAGTTTCATATTCATTCAGTCACATAAACATACTTTTAGATAAAAAAAACATGATGAAGTTACACATAAAGGGTTAATGTAGACACAAATAAAGGAAAGTTAATCATTTCATTTAATTGAAAAACTAGAAAATCAATGGTGTGCTAGTTACACAAGTAACTTACATAATAACAGCAATGTGTGCATTTCTTTTTGTTTGTTAGAATCTCAACTAGGATTAGGTTCCTAATTAAACGCACGATTCATAGAGCCTCAACTACGTGTATTACTAATTCAATGTACGGCACACTTACACACGGAAAAGCACGCGCAAGTGTGGCGGTGTGGTTAGCTGAAACCGTTGCTATGTCTTAATCACACCTGCATATAATTGCATTGTGTATTTTACGAAAGTATGCAAATTCTAACTTAAGTGTGATCAGGGCCAGAGAGTTTATTTTTAACTTAAAAATACAAACTTGAATGTCCTGCATTTTCCTCCTTTCCATCTCCTCTGCCCTTCCTCATGCTCTTTTATAAATCTTATACTGACCTCTTAAACTATTCCTTTAGAACACTGTAATCCCCCCATCATAAGGTCTGTTCTTTATTTAACTATTCTTGTAGTTGTTTGCCTCTTGTTTAAAAGTACTGTGTCACTACAAATAATATAACTGTGACTTGAGGCCGTATTCACAGATCCATTACTTAAAGGTATGAAATTATACGCACGTACGTGGCAAGGCAATACCCATGACACTCCCCTCACACGGACGGGTTATCGGTGACTTACACCTCCATAGAGCACCCTTATTTCTACGTGTGCATTTACGTGCGTATAATACATACTTACGTGCGTATGTAACTAACTGGTCCCTCAAATGGTCATTTAAATGCCTCCCCCCACCCACTTTCACATAACTTTATCCATACGGATTTCAACCACGCCCCACCGCACATATGTCACCAAGCACGATTCACAAGTACGTGCCTAATGGACTTCTGTGCGTAAATTCAACATAAATAGTGTATATAGTTACTAAGAACGCGCAGTTACTTCGATCCCAAAATATGCACGGAACTCTGCGCAAAAATGGATATTTGAATACAGCCCTTGACCCTCAAGAGGGTCTTATAATGTCATACATGTATGTTCTTAACTAAAAGATAAATTAAAGAGAAAAATTTAAGCAACTAGACCCATATGGGTAAGATTTATATGTTAAAGTCTATATGTTAAGAAAAACATATTTACCATAACTATGATTGTGTAATTTGCATGACAAATCTATTTTCTGCCAAACTTCTGCTTGTACAATGTTTTACAGAGTACTGAGTACAAATCTATAATTTGACAGTAGGACAATGGAAGCATAGGGAAACATTAGCCAAGGCCTATCCAGGAAATTAGGCAACAAATCTATAAAGCAAACATTGATAAAAAGCTGCTATAGATTGGGTTCTCATGCGTAAGTACAACTGTCACATGCATAAAAATGAATAATTGTCAATAACTTAATGCACATATAACAATGTAATATTATAGCACATTAAATTAATGACCTTTTAATTGCCTGAGGAAAATGATAGAATGAGAGAAAGGCAGTGTGGTAACACAAAGGGTGAGGCAAGGAATCTGTGACCAACTCATTAGAGAAAGTGCTGTTATTGAAAGCCTTTCATCGGTTGTCTTGGGAGGAGCCCAAGTGGATTGTCTCAAACTCAAATGCATTGACAGACACCAACAATGAATGAGTCCATTTTATCAAGTATATCAAGCCCCAATTTGTTATTATTAACTGTTCCCAGTGGAACTTGAGGGTTCTTTAAATACCAGGAGGTTAAAGGAGACAACATAAGACAATTTCTGATCAACTATAATATTTAATAGAGAATTAAGCAAAATACATGAATAAAATTTAACTTTGGCTGGTAGTTATTGCTTGATAATGTTCAGCTAGGGTCCAGGAGGCCTTATCTCGGTTGTTATTGAGCTGGATCAGTCAAAACAGGCACTTCTGCACTCAATCAGGTAATTCCCATAGGTGAGACTGGGAAGCTGACAGCAACAGTGCCAGAACTCCATAACTTATTAGGTTATAATCATTTTTTAAACAAGTTAATTGGTACTACATATCTAACGAATTACTACATTTCATGTATGTGCAGAATAAGGTAGCATTGCATAATGACCCTCTGCTCTTACCAAGCTACCTAATTGGCATGTTTTGGCCTTGAATGTCTGGTTCTACACAGTATTAATAATACATTTGCATAAAAGCACCTTAGGCTGCCTAGAAACATTAGCCAAGTATGCTCTACCATTGCATCCTATGCATGGTAAACGCTGGATGGAAAAAGGGGTAACCCTAAAAGAAGGGCACACCTAAAAAGTTTCCTCTTATCGGGTGTCAAAAACCGTTGTACTTACCGTATCAGGGATCATCTGTCCAGCCAATCAGAGTCCAGCTCTAGGAATCACAATTCCGTGCTAGTTTGTTTTGACCCAGTGGATCCGACCGGGGAAAACCCCCAGGGTTCTCTAGCTGAACTCAATCCAGTCATGTCTGCTACCCTGGCATCTCCTTCCAGATTATGTCTTCCAGTCCCAGGAAAATACAATGGAGACCCTAAAGCTTGCTTTGGCTGTTTGAACCAGTGCAGTATCCATTGTTATTTACAGCCTGAAAATTTTTTGACTGAAAGATCCACAGGTAGCCTCTATAATTTCTTTGCTATCCATTCAAGCCCCTGCTCTCGAATCTTAGAGATTTCCTGGCAATCTTCCGCAAAATTTTTGATGAACCTGGCCGTACCACTTCAACCACATCAGACATCCTTCATCTGTGCCAAGGTAATTTATCAGAGTGGCAATATGTGGTCCAGTTTCGGACACTCTCATCAGAGCTAGCATTGAATTAGATTTATGCATCATAATTCGCACATTGATTGGTCCTCTTTCCAAGTTCTTTCCTGGGTTCCTCCTGCTACAAAACGTGCCTTAGTCAAGTTACTCCTCAATGCTTCACCTATTGTTCAAAGAAAAACTGGCCTTTCATTACAATACTCTGAATTTCAGAATATCATCCATGAGAAAGCTGCTATGTCCTGTTCTCCAGTTGGTGACTGGAATTATCTTAGTGAATCCGTTCCTGATGTTAAATCACGGTGCAGCAGAACTCATCCTTTGTCACCCCCCGAAGTCTATGTCCAAGTTCAAGTATATCCTCTCAGAGCCTAAAATTAGCTTGAATCCAGTAGAAGTCCAAATTCAGTGTCGCCCAATGTCCAATAATTGTAAAGTCAATAATTCACCTCGTCCTCTAACAGAAGAGGTTTATATCAATATTGAGTCTAATTTTATCAATGATCCCATCCATGTCGCTTTTGCCAGTCTTGTGAAGTCTCCTTCTTCTAGAAAATCATTGGTAACTGAACCACTCCAAAGGAAACTTCTTCTGTGGACCGAATCTGCTCATGGTACCCACTATCCTGAATAATTAGTTTCCGGTCCTTATTTCTATTTTGGCTGCATCTGTTCCAACTTCTAAATGTTTTTAAAGTCTCTCTTTAAGAACCAAAAGAGAGTAAGAACATCTTTACCTAAATTATCTCATCGCCCTAAAGAACCGGCTCTGAAGCTCCATTTGAGATTCTCTCCTAAGGCACATCAAGGGTGTCTGGTGGCCACTCGTAAAGGTAGGGGTACTGTCACAAACTGCGGTACTTACCGCATCAGGGGTCATCTGCCTGCTACCCTATCTGCCCATTATCATGCTTATAGGACTATTTTCATGGGTGCTGCCATCTTCTATTTAAACCCAGAGCACTGTATCCACAGTGCCAGAATAACTTAGTCATTCAAGGTGTCCGGTTCCTGTTAACTCCTTGGGAGATCTCTGTCTGCAGTCTTCAGCTTGCAGCTATCAGCCTGATTCGCAGCTTGCAGCAATCAGCCTGCAAAATCAGCCAGCAGTAATCAGTCTGATTTTACCAGTCAGCAGTGATTATTCTGCAGTTTGTTATTCCTGTTCCAGTTCATGTGTCCTGGTCCAGTCCAGGTCAGGTCAAGTCTTGTTCCAGTTCATGTCCAGTCCAGGTCAAGTCAAGTCAAGTCCAGTCCAGCTCATGTCCATTCCTGGTCCAGTCTAGGTCAAGTCCAGTCCTGGTCCAGTCCAGGTCAAGTCAAGCCTTTCTCCAGTCCAGTCCTGGTCCAGTGCAGGTCAAGTCAAGTCTTGCTCCATTTCAGTCCTGGTCCAGTCCAGGTCAAGTCTTGCACCAGTCCAGTCCATTCCTTGTCCAATCCAGGTCAAGTCTTATTCCAGTTCATATCCATTCATGGTCAAGTCAAGTCAGGTCCATTCCAATTCGGGTCAAGTCCAGTCCAGCCAAGCTATATGTTACAGTTACAGGGCCAGACCGCAATATATCTCAACCAAACTGAGACAGTAGCTTCATAGATTAACTTAAGCGCTACAGTGATGATTATAGTGTTTGTTTCTCAATAAACAGGATTTTCAAAACACCAGTTATGCTGCCTTATATCCAGCATGGATTCATATGTTAATTGCAGTATTAATCACAGTCTTTACTACTAAACATAGAAACATAGAAACATAGAAAGTGACGGCAGATAAGAGCCACATGGCCCATCTAGTCTGCCCATTTGTTTATTGAAAATTATACTGACCCTAGACCCTATTTACCCTAAGTTTGGTTTACAATTTAGGATACCCTTATATTTATCCCAAGCATGTTTAAATTGTTCTACTGTATTGGCCTCAACCACCTCAGATGGGAGAATATTCCATTTATCTATCACCCTTTCAGTGAAG
>WWET01003238.1:124673-137851 GCA_011038615.1 Limnodynastes dumerilii | reverse complement strand
CGCTTCTCCGCCGCGCCCCGCCATACTAACTACGGCGGGCGTAGCTCTGGATCAGCCCCATTGATACTATTAGCTTTACACTGTTAACCATAGCATTTGCTTGTAATTAAAATGATGGTATATTTGTAGTGAACCTAGTTATTAAGGGCCAGGTTCACAACCCTGTAATTTTGAACATACCGGTACGTGCCTAATTTTACGATTCTTTAAAGACCGCATGTAAGCAAACTACATAACAAAATGCTACGTTGATAGCGTAAAATAGTTACTACACATCCGTAGTAGCTAGAATCGTAAAATTAGGCACATATGTTCAAAATGACAAGGCTGTGAATCAGGCCCTAAATGTTTCTTAATCATAGTCTATACTACTAAACAGAACAGTGGCAAGTTGGCCATGGACTTAGCTGTTACCTGTCAAACTCAAACTAAATATTAACAGGGACGTTAGTAGTATAGATACTCTTAAGCAATATACTGTTAACCACATCGCTTGCACTTAAGAGAATGGTACATTAAAAGTCAGCTCAGTTAGTAAATGTTTCATATATGCTGCATAGGTTATCCTTTGAGAAAGTCGCTTGATGAAACACGTGTTAGGTGTGGGGACATAGCTGTGCACAGCTTTCCCCCAAGATCACGGACAGCCCTCATTCACCTGACATAATACATAAATATCTCTATATAGATCACCTATGTGACTGCTGTATTAACTGTTATTTAGTCTATATGAAACATTTGGTAACTAGGGTGATTGTAAATGAACCATCACCTTCAATAGCAGCTAGTGCTGCGGTTACCAGTATATTAAGGGATGTGGTCGCCAGTCCGAGCACGTGCATTTCAAACATGATACAGCTGCTAGCTGAATGGCGAAAAGCCAAATTTGCTATTGGGAATGAGAACCTATTTCCCTGTTCTCAATAGCGAGAGGCTGTGGAGGGCTAAGGTTAGGTTTAAGGCTTAAGGGGCAGGTTAGGGTTAGCGTAAGGGGGATGAGGTTTAGGCTGTGGGGCATGAAGGGTTAGAGTAAAGCTGCAGGGCAAGAATGGTTAGGGCTAAAGAAGAGGAAGGTTAAGGTTAGGCTGCGGGGAAAGGAGGATTAGGGCTAAAAAAAAGGAAGGTCAGGGTTAGGCTGCGGGGAAAGGAGGATTAGGGTTAGGAAAAATGTCTTACCTTTGGGCGGATGGCTCTTCCAACTCCAGGAGTTGCATAACTGACACTTTCTAAAATGCAGACTGCCAGCAACCAGTCTGCATTCAACTGTAATACAATGGTCTTTTGAAATTAATACTATGGTGCTGGTGAATCACACTGTATACAGCGTGGGACAATACACAAAAATAACTGAACTTAAGAAAAGTCCTTTGCTATCATAAGTCAACACACTATAAATATTATGCAAATGTTAATGGTATATACCTAAAGTTTGTCACAGTAAGGCAGGGACGTCTGTATTGTGTTAGGAGCCAGTCAGGCTAAGTTAGTTTTGGAACCATTGGCTTTATTTGGAAAAAACTAGCTGATGCATACCCTCCAACATAACCCATTCCATTAGGTACAAAATACTCTGCTTCTCAGTTTCCAACTGTCAGTTACTATGGTAACCACCTTTGTTGAAGAGACAAATAGTTTTTTAAATATCAGTTAAGTCTTTAAACCAGGTGAGTGACAGTTGGAAGTTCAGGAGCGGAGTATATTGTACCTAATGGAATGGGTCACGTTGGAGGGTCTGCTGATGGGCTGTTACAGATATTGGGCCAGATCCAGACATCAGCACAAAAGCGTATTTACGCTACCCGCTTTCGTAAAATCGTGTTTTTGGATGTACTGCGCATGCGCATGCCAGATGTTACGCATTGTAACTCTGATCGTACGTACCTTCAGCGTAAATGCAAACAAAGGGGCGGGTCAACCATACGACACCCGAAATACGCATTGTAGGCGGAGGGAGGCATTTAAATTGTACAGTATGGGCCGGGTTAGGTAGTTATGTCCGTCCTGACGCTACGTACGAGCATGCTTACGCTTGGAAAATTTAAGGTAGAGTTCTGTGGTCGTAAAATAGCTAAATTACGAGCGAACGAGGGGAGTGCGCGGGGGAGTACATAGTACTTGCGATCGCATAAATATGTTACGAGATCGAACTTAAAGTGCACTTAGGTCTGGATCCGGCCCATTATCACAAATGTGTATGTGTTGGTAGATACCATGTTGCCATAATGGGGTAGATCCAGAACTACGTGTGCAATACGTTTCCACGCGTAACGTATTTTCGCACGCGTATGTTCTATACACTCCCCTAGGCACACCCCTTGAATGTACGTATTTCACCGAGTTCCGCTTCCCAAACCCTACCTTAACTTTTTTGGCGTAACAGTGTACGTCCGCTAACGGACGTATAGACTACGTGAACGTACGCCGCTTAGGACGCCCATACTGTACACTTTAAATACAAACCTCCACCTACTTCGCGTAAATCGAACGTATTGTTGACTCACGTAAAATTGGCACGCCCACACGTAAGTATTTACGTCACAATTACGTGAATGGCCCATACGTTCACAATTACGCTACGCTAATGAGCGTATTTTCTATGGTGCGCATGCGCAGTACTTAGAAATAGGCGATTTTACGTCTCCGCCACGCGTAAATTCGCTCCGATGCGTTGTTCTGGATCAGGCCCAATTACATTAGCCTAGAGTGACTGCGACCCTGCATCGGGTCCTGGCTCCACTCATGGCCATGATGTTCCAAAATTAATAAAACACATATTGGGCCAGATTAACTAAACTGCAAGAAAGGAAAAATGTAGAAGTTGCCAATAGCAACCAATCAGATTCAAGCTGACATTTTCTATTATGTAATAGGAAAGTAGGAGCTAGAATCTGATTGGTTGCTATGGGCAACGTCTTCACTTTTCTTTTTAAAGCTTAGTAAATCTGGCCCTTTGTGTTTTACATCCAGGCAATTAGAAAACAATCTAATCAGTGAAGTAATAGAAAAAGAAAAAAATAATTTAAAAAAATGATTAAGGGATTAAGGGGCTTTCTGTAAAGAAGCTGTGAGAATATTTCTATAAATAGAACAGTAATATGACACATAAAGTACAGCCAAAGACAGGCAGTATGCTGAGCAATAGTTACACATATTCGGTACATTGTCTACATAGGTGTGGCTATGTTTTTCATTCCAGTGGACAAGTTAAACTGGATTATCTCCTGTGGTTAATTAACAATAGATAAGAACCCTTTAATAATAACAACACATATTGGTCCAGATTCACAATACGTCCTTAAATGACCGATAATATGCGCCTATGAAATAATGGCCCGGATTCACAACCGCGGACGTATTACACATACGTCCTCAAATTACCGATAATAGCTACTACGCATGCCTAGTAACTATTTTACTTAATCTACGTATCATTTTGTTACATAGATTGCGTATATGCGGTCTTTAAAAATCAAAACGTAAGGAATCATTTAATAATAATAAAAAAAAAATAATAATGGTAGTGTCAGGTCATGATAGTACTTGTAGTCCTCCAAACACACAAAAAATGTAATTATAATAATTTATTTGTTTGAACCATGTGCAGTACTTAAGAAAACTGGAGTTCAGGCCCATTATGTATGGAATTAATATTCTACTACTATGATTTTTCTGGAACAGTCTAAAGCCCTAACTTATTTTCTGAGAGTTTTACTCTGGAATGAGCTGCAGTAAACACTCCAGCTGAGGACTCCTGTTAGTATAACTGCAAAAAATATCTAATACTACTCTCCCGGAATGTCCGGGAGACTCCCGAAATTCGGGCAGTACTCCCAGTATTCCGGGAGAGCCAGCAAATCTCCTGCAAGTGACTTGAGGCCCTTTGTTTTACTGAAACCACGGCCTCAAGTCCTGCCCCCCTGCCTCTCCAAACCAAAAAAATCATGTTGCCTAGCAACACTAGTATACTAGTGTTGCTAGGCACAGGAAAGGAACTTGATGACGCAATCTGCGGCATCAAGCCCCGTCCGACCCCTATTTCAACTAAAAACGGGTCAGTAGGAGTAAGGGGTGGAGCCTAATGACGCGATTTGCATAACCGCGTCATTAAGCCCCGCCCCTCCATGCGTCACTAGCTTCTCTCCGGGATCTTCCGGAGAAAAGCTGCCAAAAGTCGGCAACCATGATTTTAAATATATTATACATTTGGAATTAATGCCAATTTGAAGGACTCATTTGACTAGTCTTCTACTACCAGCCTGTTTTTCTCATCCTCCTACTTGCATAAATATTCCTTCGTCACCTTCTTACCCATTGCCCTAAATCTCTTTTCCATTATCCCTTCCATGTATAATTACAGCATGTCATTTAAACACTCTAATGCTGTAATTGCTCTGATGCAGTCTCTTAGCCATGCTCTCTCACTTCCTCTTGTCCACGTGACCCTTGTTTTGAACAGGTTCTAGTAATACTGACCATATGTAGCAGTCACCATATACAGAATATTCTGCAATCTTACACGGATCAAAGTGTTGAACTAGAAGTAGTACAAACATCAGAAAATTGTCAGACCAGGAGGTTTGTTTATTTTGGCAAACTTTATGAATGTCCATGCCATAGACTGTGCAAACACAGGGCAAATCCGGAGATTTCCTGTTTGTGACGTCAGTACGGATGATGTTGTGCAACTGTGACAAATTATGTAACCTAAGATGGCATTTCTATGTCAAGTGGAGCTTTTGCACATGTGCTATAAATAACATTTGTCCCTGTATTGCTCATGGTTGCCTACATTTGCAAATGAATATCAGGGGGATTGTAAAAGCACTATCAAGGTGCTGCACCAAAGGGGTGTGTCCTAAGGCACCAAAGAGGTGTGTCCTGTGAATAGCTCCACCCATAGGTGTATCTAGCACTGCCAGGAAAACTATTTTGCAATAAAAATGTCAGTATTTATTGGTTATTAAATTGTCAGTGAATACTTTCATTACTATCTTTATAGAAAAGCTAAAAGTGACGCTGCAGCTGATTAACAAGATTCTTTCATTACATCTTGGCCTCCATGAAATTGGTCATCTCCATAGACCTCAATGGATGAAATTAGAATCAGGGAGATTACCAAACACTTCAGGGAGTCAGGGAGATCACCCTATCTTCAGGGAGTCTCCCTGATATTCAGGGAGAGTTGGCAACTATGGTATTGCTCCTAATTAGAAATGGTAAATTACATTTTCAAATGAGCAGAAAAGAAAGAGAAAAGAAAAGAAAAGTGATTTTACCATCTGCATGAAGCTCTTAGTAAACTAATATTTCCATGGGACACTTTTTGCTATGATACAGAAGCCTGTATTGTGACTTGTAGGTAATACTGGAACTATTACTTGCTTCCATTAAAATCCCAAAGATGTGATAATTCTACATATGACAATAATGAATATTTTGGAGCTGATACAGAGCTCTTTTCCATGCGTTTTTCATATGGTAGCGCAAAAACGAGCGAAAAATGCTCTGCGCATGTTCAGTACGGGAACCACAGAAGGATGGGCGCACTGCTGTCCATCCGTTTGTGTCCTCCTCTGTGTGATCTGCGCTAGTGCAGTCGGGAGTTCCACAATATTTAGTTGTAGTGCTGTTGTATGTGCAAGTAGAGCCAGGAGTCCCTGCACTTCCACCTAAATTGTACACCAGCTCAGAGCCGGGGAAAGTGTAAAACAGACTGTATTTTATTCAATAAATGGCCCCATTTTTAGTGTAAAATCATCTCTATGCATGTATTTAAATGACAATCATTAAACTGAGCCATCGTTTATTTTACATTTTTTGCATTAAAATTCACATTGGACTGATGCTTTTTAGGTGCGTATTATTCCGAAAGGAGCCATTGCGCATGCGTCGTCAAATATACAATTTTTGTTGGGGTTCCATTTGGATTTTAACTACCTGCAGTCTTTAAAGACCGCACGTAAGCCCTGATTCACACTTAAGTGTAAGATAAGTACGCACAGATTCGTAAATATACACGCCTAAGTTGCGAGGCCACACCCATGACACTCCCCTCGTACTGACGGATTTTTGCAGACTTCCGCCACCATAGGGCAACCTTAACTCTCCATGCGTATATTTGTGCCTAAGTTGCTTAGGTACGTATGTACCGTGGCCAAGATCCTGGGCTACGGTCGACAGGGGAATTATGTACTTTCTTACGAAGACGTAAGTGTCGGCGTACGTAACTAACGTTACATACGCCAGCTCTTGCGAAAAGGGGGTTTTTCCGTGAAGGCGGAGATAGACATGCTAATGATGGGACGGGGCGGAGGAAGCCCTGTTGCGATCAGGTATGCAGCCGTAAGGCCGCATGTGTGATCATAAAAGTTAGAGTAGGAATCTGGACACGTAAGTGTCCAGATTTCCTACCGACAGCGGGGAGTGTACAGGGCATACGCTATGATGCTGGCTGTACTGACCTCAGGATCCCGCCCCTTAATAGGCCATTTAAATACCTCCCCCCACCTACTTTCACGTAACTTCCTACTTACAGAGGGCTGCCACGCCCCCTGCCCCACCGTACGTATCTCACTAAACACGGATTTAAAATCCATTCATAATGGATTTACGCACCGAAATCCTACGTAGCTTGCGTAAAAAAGTTACTACGCATGCGCAGTTTATCCGGTCTTAAAAATACGCACGGAAAATGCAGCACTTTCCTAACTGTGAATACGGTTCATAGTTTATAAGGTAAGAGAGGGCGTGCCGTGGGTTAGTTCCGTAAAGTGGGTTGGGGGGAGGGCTGGGGAATCTACGCGCCTATTTTCCCTCCTTAAGTTAGAAAATACGCACGGGTAGTTAAGGGCGCCCTATGATACTCGTATGTGTGATTTGTTTTTAAGCTGATAAAGCTGTGGATTGCCGCTTATTCTGATCAGGCATTATGTAACACACTGTCATTTTCTAGGGCTATAAAGTGATTTTAAACAAAATAAATAAAAAAACACATTTGTAACATGCAAGCTACTATAGTCTGCAGAGAGAGCACCTCACAGCCTCTGCCTATACGCCCCTATTTGCATGTTACAAATGAATGCACCTTTTCTATACGTTCTATCCAGAGCTGCAAAAGTTACAGCCCTGGATTGGACACACACATTGAGGGCAATGGATTTGCGCCTCCACTGCCCAAGAACTCTGGATTGGATTCCTTGTGAATATAGGCAATTATTACTTACAGTTGTTCTGCGCCTGGGACACGCACTTACACTCCCATTAAGGTTACAACAAGAATAAAATGACGTCTCAAACCATAAGATCATTCATTGATCATACATTGAGAGAGTCTAAAGAGCTAAAAAAAACATATAAATTCATATTCAGTTGCCATTCAAGGGTAGCCTAAAACTATAGATGTCCCACAGGGTACCTGCTACTGTACAGGATCATAAAAAAGATATATTCGTTACAAAATGCAAATACGCAAGCAGAAAATCATTTTAATTACCAATCAAATTCAGAAAGAAAAATCAAGTTAAAATGTAACATTTAATTTATTGAGTCTTCAATATTGTAAATATTATGTGTATTAAGAATATATAAAAATGAATTGGAATAATTTTCGGCTTCCTTCTTTGTATTTTGTCGATCAGTCTGGACTCTAATGGATATATCTTTGTTATGATAATATATAAAATAGTGTGTAGACTGCTCTGAATCGGTCTTCTGATTTTTCTTTAACCACTGTTTTCTTAAAACCGCTGGTAGCACCACTATTTGATTCAATAGAGAATGATCAGAATGATGGTCTGTGTGACTTTCTTTTATGTTTTGTTTTGATACCTGCTGCTGTAATATATGTATACCACATCTCTTTGTGCTGATTCCCATCTATGCAGCTAAATAAATGTGCTTCATAGTAAGGTGTCTGCTGGACTAAAGCTGACCATACACTAGAGCAATTATCATCCCGATTTAGCAATTATTTTGTTATCGGGTAAATTATCGTTCAAGTGTATAGTAAGAATTATTTTTGCCGATCATCCAGTGATCGTCCAAGAACACGTTTTGAACGATTATTTGATGTTTTGACATGTTTGATTTAAATCGGACCAAAGCAGAAGATGAAATGTAAAATCGCACGGCGTACGGACATTTCATGATAATCGTGAAATCATTGCCGATAATTTCCTATTTAGGGGGACGATAAATCATAATTTTATGATGATTATTGGCGAGGGGCGTAAACTCCCCTGTTGCTCTCCTCTCTCGAGTGGACTGAGCATGATTTATGCTACCATAACCCTGTCTTAAGTCACCCGTGTGGATCAGGAGTCCGTATGACGGCTGTTCTGCACAGAACCACTAAAGCCCACCCCTACTGTAAAATTTCAATGCTCCTCCCCATCCAAACTTACCAAGTTAAGGCGAGCGGAGGGAAAGCGCTGCTACGTTCCATACACCTGGAAATCTGTTGCAGAACATCTGTCAGAGGCATTCGTACCTGAATTATGCACTTTTCATGCGTAAATTGGGTGTTGGACAGAGGTTAGGATCTGGTCCTCAGTGATAAGCACAGCGCTGAGTTTATGAATTTGATTCCCGGGCAAGGCCTTATCTGTGTGGAGTTTGTATGTCCTCCCCATGACTGCGTGGGTTTCCTCCCACACTCTTCAAAAACATACTATTAGATTAACATGCTGCTGACTAAATTAACCCGAGTATGTGTTTGTTAGGGAATTACACCTGTAGCTGCAATGGGGCAAGGACTGAATGTGAACACAAGTAGTCTCTATAAAGGGCTCTGGATATTGGTGTCACTATATTAATTACTGATAATGGGCCTGATCCAGAACAACGCTTCGGAGTGAATTTACGTGTGGCGGAGATGTAAAATTGCAGTTTTGTATGTACTGCGCATGCGCACCATAGAAAATACACACATTAACATAGCGTAATTGTGAACGTATGGGCCATTCACGTATGTGTCACGTAAATACTTACGTGTGGGCGTGCCAATTTTACGTTACTCCAAAATACGTCTGAAATACGTGAAGTAGGCGGGGGGTTGTATTTAAAGTGTACAGTATGGGCGTGCTTAGCTGCGTAAATTCGTCTAGCCCATACGTACGTGTGCGTATGAATGCGGTTACGTTGGAAAAAGTTAAGGTAGGGTTTGGAAAGCGTATCTTGACAAAATACGTACGTTCAAGGGGTGTGCCGAGGGGAGTGTAACGAATTTACGTGCACAAAAATACGCTACGCGAATAAACGTACGGCAAACGTAGTTCTGGATCTACCCCAAAATGGCACTGGACAATAATCATTCATAAGATCTCTCCAATTGGCTGAATTGTCAGAGTATGACCATCTTTACTTTTCCAAGTAGTTACATCCATGCGTGCTACTGCCTAATGGTATAGAACAAAAGACAACACAGGTCTGTTACCCTCAAGGTCAACGTTACAATTACGCCAAACTAGGCAGTTGCCTATGGTGCAAAAAGAATAAGCATTGACATAATATCATTAATACAGTGTTCCAAAAGCCCCAATCTCTCTACTAAATGGATTTTCTGGTGCTGACACAGAGAAGAAAGATTCAAACAGGAAATGAGTGGTTTAGGACCAGATTCAGACACTTTCCGTGCGTGCGGGAGTCTGTCCATCAGAATGAAAGAGGGGAGTGAACAACCCCTGTCACTCCCCTTGCTCATTCAGAACAAGTGTGACTTACCCTACCATAAGTCATACTTGCGGATCAGCAATCTGTCCAACTGCTGATCCGCTCGAAAGTGGACTAACTGTACAATTTACACGCTCCCCCCTGCCTACCTTGGAGGGCGGAGGGGAAGCACAGCTCCTTCTCCACATAAATGCGGAACTAAGGGCCGCATTCAAAGAACTGTATTTGCGAGAAGTTCCGTGCATATTTTTAGGGACGTTTCAACTGCGCATGCTTAGTAACTAAATTTACGCTATCAGCGTTGAATTTACACGCGGAAGTCCATTAGGCACAGACATGTGAATCGCACGTGGGAAGATCCGAACGGAGTGGCGTGTTTATAATCCGTTCGGCGTAAGATGTGTGTAAGTGGGCGGGGGGAAGCATTTAAATGACCATTTGAGGGCGAGGAGAGGGCGCGGTTAGGTAGATACGCACATACGGCAGCTAAATACGCACGGAACGGCATACTTAAATGTATGGGTGGGTCGAGCCAATTGTAAGTCACTGTGCTCCGTCCATGTGAGGGGAGTGTCATGGGTGTTACCTGGCTACGTCCGTGCGAATATTTGCAAACTTTTCTCGGACGGTTCTCTGAATACGGCCCTAAGTTCCATACGATGGTAGTAACGTTAGTGTTACGCATGCGCGCTCCAGTCCATTTAGCCCACTTACGCACCTTGGGACGGATCCAGAATTACGGGCGCCTTGCGGCCGTCGGAGGTCTGTGCGGCCGGTCTCAGAGCACTCCCCGCTATCGGTAGTAAATCTGGACACTTACATGTCCAGATTCCTACCATAACTTTCATGATCAGGTATGATTGTAATGGGGTTTCCCCCGCCCCATCCCCTTTACGGCATCGTACGACATGTATATAATTTCCCTGTCGGCCGTTACCGAGGATCTGGCCCTTGTGTGTGTAAGTGGGCTATTATTATATTATATATATATATATCTGGATCCGTCCTTACTTATTACATTGGCTGACTAAACAGCAGTTTTGTTGCAGTGTGGTTGCCTCTTTGATTTCTCTAGCCCATGGAAACCTGGGAGTGGGTACAGAAGAGCTGTCAGATATACACAAAAATGACCCTGGAAAGCAGGCAATGAAACACAAGCATTGTCCTTCAGCAATGATCATAGTAGATACAGTCTATAGCAGCATCACAGATTCTTGGAGGTCGTTATACCGTAGAATGCATGTAATGTTAGTGTTTTTGCATTATTACATGTCTGCATCCACAGCCTGTGTGGTGTATGTCACGGGGGTTATATAGCACACTAGTGCCCTACACAGCTACACCTTGCTCACTGACAAGGAGTTTTCCTGCCCTGCACTCAGAACAAGGGGTGGGGAGTCGGTCAGTACACATCAGAGCCAGAAAGACCCGTCAGACAGGTGTGAAGTCAGTGGAAATCTGATCATAGACGTGTATCCTGGGACCTTCCTGTCTGTCTGAAGAGCTCTACAGTTGCGAGAGTCACAGAGAGAGAAGCACATACCGTACGTTGCAGAGGGGATGTCGATTTAATATTCAAAGGTTACTATAAAACATGAGCACCAGTAAAGGGCTGAGACTACAGAAAGGTGAGTGAGATCAGACAGGTAAAGGAAGCACTGATGTACTGAACGCTGCACATATTAGACATGCTCGGTGTCAGAGAGCACAGGTATATTCTAGTTGTATGTAGTCACAGCAGGAAAAAGAAATACATACAAAACATACACATAGAAGGGAAGATACACTGATTATTGTTTTTTTATGTTAAACATTATATTTAGAATACATAGTGCTCTGTTTTATCAAGCACTAGAAATTAACAGTACTGCTCTACTGTTAATTTCTACTGGTGGGAGTTTAGTAAGAAGGTGAGGAGCTGCCGTCGTCCTCTGCAGGGATGAAGATTAGGAGAGATGACCTCCTAAGGTAAGTGCATACACGTAGGGGTTAATGTTAGCTAGGTTTACTATTTTATTTACATATGTAACACTTTATTGAATTTTTAAAAGGGTTTATTTATTTATTTATTTAATTTTTTTTTTTCCCCACACACAGACGCGACACGCAGTTCAGTATGGATACAATTGTATCCATGCTGTAAACAGAGAATTACAACGATCACCTTTGAGGATCGTTGTAATTCAGTGGCTACAGCATGGATACAAATTGTAAACATGCTGAACTTAGAAATTTTTCAAAACACACGCGATGTGCCGTGATTAGTCAAAGGGCTATTCGCGGTGAGTTTTTCATTAAAATCACCGCGAATAAGCCCCAAATGCATCGCGGGGCATCGCGTGAGTTTGAAAAAATTCGCATGTTAGTGAATTAGGGTCCAAAAAATTCATCAATCGCGGGTCATTCGTGGCAATGGGCCGCGATGACCCGCGAATTGATTTTTGGGAAAAAATTCGCGCTTAGTGAATGAGGCCCTTACAGCAGCATTACTCACCACCATGTCCAGCAACAGAAATCTTATCTTTGTCTGCTCACCACGGCTGTTACAGGTCTCAGTATAATATAGTGTCAACATCCGAGGAAACATTTAATAGCCTTATTTATACAAGCAGCATTTTTCCTTATGACACATTAGTACAGTAGTAGAAAGCAATAATAATAGTATTTATACATTTTGTATACTTTCATTTATCAGACTCTCAGACAAGGAACATGGATGTTCTGATTGAAAAATAAAGGCCCAATAACAAGTAAAAAATCTGCCCTTTTTTGTCAAGAAAGCTTTGAAAAACAATGTAAATGTTCTCCATAGTAGCCAATCACATGCTATAGATCATTTTTGGAATACATTTAAGCAAATCGTAGCTAAGCGCTGATAGGTTGCTACAGGCAACATCGTCATTTAAATGACCGCTTTATGTCTGTTCTAGCTGTATTGTAGGTGATAAGTTCTAGTACATTTATATTTCTGGGCAAGCTTCCATTCCTGATACACAGTCATATTTTATACTATCTTTGCACCTAGTGACAATCGTAAGAAGGGGCGTGCCAAAATCTTTAAGAAGTAAAAATTGGGTGGGGGAGGCATGTAAATAGGGCTGAAGGGGCGGGGTTAGACATGTAAATAGGGCTGAACTTTGTTCTTACTTTCACAAACTCTGCACATTGATACGCACGGAGAGTTACGGGAGCCCTATGGTGGCGGAAGTCTGCAAAGATCCGTAAGAACCAGTGGAGTGTGAATCAGGCCCAATGACCCGGATCCAGGCTTCCGTACAACGCCTGACTTATATAAGCTTCTTGCGTAAGGCGAGTTTTGCGAATGCGCCACCCAGATATTACGCAGCGGATCTCCTTGCGGATGGAAGGCATTTCTGTTTGCATGGGGATGTGTATGACATGGTGGTTGATCCCCTCCACACAGTGACAATCCATAAGGTGGACCTTTACACTTCTGTCACCTTTAAGGGGACCCATCATGTCCTAAAAATGGGAGAACAATGTTCATT
>WWET01003238.1:92671-113988 GCA_011038615.1 Limnodynastes dumerilii | reverse complement strand
ATTATTTTTATTATTTTATATGCCTGATTTTAAATTTATCTGGGATAGATCCAGATATCTCTGTGTGTTCCATACTCCCATGTCACTCCCCTCTCTCCTATGGAATCAGGAGCGGTTATGCTGCCAAAAGGCTACCTTAAGTCTCCTGTGTGGAGCAAAGATAATTATGACCAGCCCTTACTGTATTATTTAAATGCTTTGTGGAGCATAAACCGCCTTGTGGAAGTTTGGTGGGTGGAGGGGATGGCTCGTCCTGCCATTTTAATCTCCTAGCATATGGAATTGCATGTTACAGTTAGACAGGGCCGCCGTCCGAAGTCGTGGGGCCTGAGACACATCCGCGGGGCCCCGTCCTCTATATGACGTCTTTGTTGACAGCTGGACGGTGCCCAGGTTAATTGTTCCCAGTGCATTGGCCCGCTAATGATCAGCTCTGGGCCCTGGATAGTAGTCTTGGCTCCCTCCCCCCCGGTGGTGGCTTTGCAGTTAGGTTTACGTACACAAGAGGCTGGGGGTTGCTTCACTGTCCAACTGAAATACTTCCCTCCTCCCACATATGCGGAGTCAATCTCCGCATTCTGCCCACTGTTTAAAAATGCTCAATGGACCGAATTCACATTTACAAATATTTTTATTTACATGCCTAGCTATCCATGCAGAGGTACTATGCAAGCGTAGTAACTATTTTACACTATCTACGTATCTTTAAATACCACATGTATGTGTACGCAATCTATGTAACAAAACGCTACGTAGATAGTGTAAAATAGTTACTAGGCATGCATATTAGCTCTGCACGGATAACTAGGCACGTAAGTAAAAATATTCATAGTTGTAAATCCGGTCCAATGTTCTTAAGATGGAAAATACGAATGGAAATTCCTTCCCCACACCCTCTCCGGAAGTTTAAATCCCTTCCCCCCACCCACTCTTCTCAAAAAAGGTCAGGGGCTTTCGTGGCAAGCCACTTCCTTCTTTGAAGACAGCACGTACTCAATCTCTGGACCCAAATGGTATGTAGATTGCGTAATTGATCTACTATGCATGCATAGTAGGACATTTCTTTAAACACCATTCTTAAGAAGCCGGAGCTTTTTAAGCTCAGGTCCCAGATCTCTTTGGCATTTCTTTACATCGCCTCCTCAACAGGAATGTCTATACGAGAACTGGCCTTATTCAGAATTTTAGCATAACAGCAAAATGTTCAGGTGTAAATGTACATATGTAGGGAGGAGTTGCAAAATCTTAAGTCGTAGGTGTTGTTATGTTGTAGGAGAGGGTCCCTGACTCCAGGAATAGACCATGTGACCAACTATCGCTGTCTGGGTTGTAATTATTTTTATATATGCTTATGCAACATAATTATATAATAACTTTGGCATGATGTGGCATAATTACCTGCTACCTTGTGTAAAATGTGTCCTCTATCCTGTGCAGACTGGAACAAGTAACCCAAGTATTAAACAATGGATGACCAGCATTACCGACCCCCTGGACGAACCCTGCTAAACTGCTCTAGCACTGATCAGCTTTGTCGTAAGTTTTTCACAGTTTTTTACTGCTGAATTATCATATCATTAAGTGCTCACACACTATTGCTGAAGGCAATTTTATCCTGTATAAGAGCATCACAATCAATATGGTTAGATAGTAAGGCTTTCTCCTATAAATGTGAGAATAATATAATAGATGATATACCAAGCAGGAATATATAGCAGATCTTCCACTAATACACATATTTAATTACTTTGATTACTTAGAAAGTCTCTACAGGAAGCCTCTAAGAAATGCATATTTATTTATTAAGATCCCTTGTACAAGGTAATGAAGTAAACTAAAAGAGCTTTTATCATAATATTAATTAGCCCAGAGGGGTTTCCAGAAGGTACACACTCTCCACACTTAATTGGCATGATGTCCCCAGAGGTCATTTTCTAACTAGGCCCCCTTTAGTAACCATGCACTGGATTTGGAGTCTGAAAATAAGAACATAAAGGGCCGTATTCAGAGATCCGTTTTTGAGGGAAGTTCCGTGCGTATTTTTAGGATCGGATCAACTGCACATGCGTAGTAATTTTATGTGCGTAGTTTACGTTGACTATACGCACGGAAGTGCCTAATGGACGCACATGTGAATCGCACTTGGGGACATAAGCACGGAAATCAGACGTCAGGGAAAATTAACATAAAAGTGGGTGGGGGGACGCATGAAGGCGCGGTTATCAAGAATCGCACGTACAGAACACATTACGCATGTAAGTACACCCAGAAAGCACAGAGTGGTCTATGGACTTGTAAGTCACAGACCGCACGTTCGGAAGAGGGGGGGCATCGGGGTTGTTGGTAAGTGTTTCCTTGCTCCGGATGTGCGTATAATTGTGTATCTTTAAAAAACGGATCTCTGAATACGGCCCAAATGGTGGAAAGTTGCACCTGGGCTCAGCCACGTTTAATTGCAAGTGAGGTAAATTGAATCTATTGTAAGCTGTATTGAAGATGACAGGTCCACCAAGTGGAATTTCCGGGCCCCAGCTATGCAACTTCTTGGCCTCCTTCCCCTATAGTTGACTATTACAGATACATGTTGCTAGGCAACAGCGCAGCAATACTGGATAGACAGCCACTGTCAGCTGGAACCAGCCCAATATGCTGAATGGTGCAGTTTAGTAGTTTAGAGGTAGCTTAATGCCCTTTATAGTAGCAGGCACACCATAGACGTTACAGAACACTGATCTCAATGAACTGTTTTCCTCTCTAGTTGTAGAGACATATCAGTATGAGGTGATCGTGGTTCCTGTCTTCCTCATTGGTGTTGCAGTGATTCTTCTTGCCCTTATTTTATATTTCCATTATCGAGGAAGGAAATCCAAAATGAAGCCGCCACAAGGTGATTTTTATTCCTGACATGATTTCCAGCTAAAAGCAAAAATGTGTTATGTGTAGAAGGGACATATATAATGTAAAATATGTACATTACAGTAATAAAAGCTAAATCTTTTATCTTAAAAAATATGAGCATAATCTGTACACAAATAGGACCGTGTTCAGACTACCAGATGTATAACATATACGTCCAGAGTTTAGCGGTTTTTAATACTGCGCATGCGTAGTACATTTTTTATCTTTTCCTTACGTAGATTGCATATATGCACAGTAGTAAAAAACGGTAACCTCCGGACATATATGTTATACGTCTGGTAGTCTGAACACGGTCCATAATAATCTTAAAAATGTATTAGACCGAAATAAACACATTCATAATATAGTAGCACTAATATAAAATATTTTATCTTGCCTACCAGGTTAAGATTTGACTCATTCTCTGTACTTCACTCTCTAACAATCTGCTATAAGCATAACTTGTGCAGGATAATGAGGGCTCATGTAGTTTTTACCTTTGTGTGTTTGAATGTTTTTCTTTCACTGATTTGATAAAATTGGACCAGATCCAGACTCCTGCGTGCTTTCCATATGTGCGGAAGTCTGTCCATCCGACAGAGAGAGGGAAGAGAACGCCCCCCTGTCACTCCCTTCTCTAGTGCGGGCTTTACGCTGCTATAAGCCTGCCTTAATTAAAGCGTGCGGATCAGTGGAATGAACAGGTTGTAGTGAGATCAAGGATCAGATTCTTATATCAGTGCATTTGGATTTGGTGCAACCATCCTCATCTCAACGCGTTCTGCCGTATCCGGATCTGAGAGTCGATCACTAAAATTGGAACGTGCCCGCTATATGCTGAAGCTCATGCGGGTGTGGTGCGCTGCTTCGAGTGATCTGTCTTTCGATAGATCACTTTGCGGCAATGAAAGGCCGACTGCTTAAAGTTTTCAGCAGTCTTCCCTGTGTTATCATGGCTCAGCACAGATTCCAAAAACTGCAACGGTTAAAGGTAATGATTACCTTCCTGTAACCTAACCATAACACTCCCCTGACCTTAACCCTCCCTTCTCTGCAGCCTAACCCTAACCGTTCCCTAACCCTAATTCTAACCCTCTCATTCCATTACTGTCCCTTAATCCTAACTATAATCGTCCTGCAGCCTAACAATGGGCCTGATCCAGACCTACGCATGAGAGGGGAGCGTATTATCGCTCCATCGTAAAAACTTTCACTCCCACGACACTCCCCTTACCTTTACCTCCGTAAGCTGAACCCTACCTTAACTTTTCCTTGCATCGGTACGAATTTTCGTAGTGATGTGCTGATCGTACCAGACTAAGCACGCCCATACTGTACAATTTAAATGGCTCCCCCCACCTACATTCCCTAACTCCAGCGTCCGTACTAACTTCATAATATAAACACGCCCTGTCGTCAGAAAAAACGCAAACAATAGGGACGCCTGAATCGCCGCTACGAAAAGGTATTGGAACGACCGGAAGTTGTCACTCTGCACATGCGCAGTGCGTTTTTTCTGCCGAATTTACACTTACGACCAACGTACGATCACTTGCGAGCGTAGGTCTGGATCAGGCCCAATAACCCTTTCCTAACCTTAACCATCGTCGTCCCACTGCTTAAATTTAACTCTCCCCTTTCCGGAGCCTAACCCTAACCCTTCCGGTCCTGCAGCGTAACTCTAATGGGAGCAAGTGCTTTGTCAAAATAAGACCATTCGATGTGTAACCTTTTCTGGAATGTAAATGTAAATGTCAATCTTCACTAGAAAAGTTAAATAGGCTTTTGGCTGCATTGTCTAAAATGGGCCGTTCATACCGCCATAAGTGCGTAAGTTTGAAGGTATCTGCATATGAGTGAGGGGAGTGGCCCTTCCCCCCCTTGCACCAGAATTCCGGATCTGATTTTATGATATTTCTGCCAATTTCAAACACAGGACCTGAGTTGCGCTTGCAAGTGAGCATGACTTGTTATAACAATGTACAGTATTGGGGGACCAGTGCCCTGCACATTTGTGCGAGCAGGGTGGTCAGTGAAGGGATCCCACGTTGATGCAGCAGCTGTGCAAGTTCTGATCTCAACGCATCTTTTAATATCATAGCCAATCAGAAATGAATCAGGAATTAGGATCTGGTGCCCAATGCTTCTGTGAAGAAAAATACTATGCAGGGGTGGGACATGTTCTCCACAATGCAAATGATATTTCCGAATTACAGACAGCCGAAAGCTAATTTTTGGTTGTTTGTATTACAATAATATCCCTAATTAGAATTTTTCCTAATGAATGGATAAGTATGGTGAATTAATTTTTTGCCATCTTTACCCTTTCATTGGCTTTCCGAAACCTGTTGCACACAACGGAACACCCGCCATAGACTTGCTGTACTGGACAGCAGGTTAGTGTACAAGGGGAGTGTTAGGGTTAGTCTGCGGGGAAGGGAGTCTTAGGGTTAGGCTGCGGGGAAGGGAGTCTTAGGGTAAGGCTGCGGGGAAGGGAGTCTTAGGATTAGGCTGCAGGGAAGGGAATCTTAGGGTTGGATAAATACTCACTACTCGTCGCTGTGGATTTGTCCTGCAGATGTTCAATTGTTTTTGTATTTTAAAATCTTATTAAGAAGTAAAAAGCAGTTTGTGTAAATGGTAAAGCTTGTGCCTATTTAGTCAAAGCTTTAGAAGTCCGCATTAGAAGTAGGGTCAGTTTCCAATTTCATGTATGAGAGAACAGTGTTTTTCATGCGCAGTGTATTCAGTGCTTTGCTCTTCTAAGTTGAAGTGAATTAAGCAATTATTCTTTTATTCCTACTGGTGACTTACCAGCTCCTACAAAAACTATTTGTTCTCTCTCTTACCATACACAATAGAATCTGCAATTCAACCCCTTTAAACCTACTATAGAAGATAATTATGGATTTGTTTATTAGGTAATTTGTTAAAGATGTCAGAAAAGTTACCATGGAGACAATGCAATGTCCGTAGATCATTATTAACTAGTGTCCTTGACTCCATTGTATTGCTGATACTAGGTTATGTTGCTCACTAGTGTACAATAGCTCCGAATGGTAAAGTACAGTAAAAACTGCCAAGAGAACAATATAATTAGTACACACTAGGTCATCGTCATCAGTTGCATTCAGGTGGCTGCAGTGTCCCGAAGTAATCAGTTATTGCCTAACATCTGCCTACTATTTATAACACCTATAACACAATTCTAATGTCTGCCTCTTTCCCCCCTGTCTCTTAACCCCTGTGTTTGTCTACCTCGTGTCTCAGTCATTCTGGTGCCTGGAGACCTGAATTGAATAGAAAAAGAACAAGCTGCTCTGTATGTAACCTATGAGTGACCGCTGGTCCCATGACCGTGTCACCAGCTGTGATAGTTAACACTGCTTATGGTAACATCCTCACCAAACTTGTCTTTCAAGAGTTAGGTCTTCCGGCTTTAAATAGTTTCCTTGTAAAAGGTCGAGTTTTAATGTAATAGAATAAAAAGAAAATGTAGTTCACACCTGAAGCAGTTTTACCATAATATTAACTCTTGAAAGGCAAGTTTGGTAAGGATGTTACCATAAGCGGTGTTAATTATCACAACTGGTGACATGGTCATAGGACCAGCTGTCACTCAAATAAGGAGTCGACCAGTTAAGCTGCCATAACCCTGCCTTAAGTCACCAATACTGATCAGTATCTTTATGACCGCTGATCCACACAAAACTGGTAAGCCCTGTCCACACTGTTCAAAGACCATGGTCTCTGTATGCTTTATTTTTATAATACCCGCTGTTCTAGAATCATATACATGCCTCCTCACAGATAGTTGAAGCAGTTTCCCAAATGGGACCCTCTATTGCTCCTGTACTTGTTTCTCTGAAAGTTAAAGGGTGTTTGTATTTATTGCATTAAATACTTTCATGAAGAACATCAAGCTGAATAACACTTTTTATTTCAATAATACAAAGATCTAGTGTTGTCACATCAGTCATATCTATTGTTGTGACTTTATAAATAATGTTTTTGCCTGTCTTCATGTAGATTCACTTGCCCAGGAGAGCAGCCAAAGTCTGAATTCAGCGATCTCTATGCAAGAGTTGTCCTTGGACAGTGTGCTGAAAACGCGCGATTCCAGTCTGTTGGCGTCAGAGATCCCATCAGAGCGAATCAGAACACCTTTAGATAAGATAGGTGAAGGACGGTTTGGCCCCCTTTACAGGACTGTGCTGAGAGGGCGAGCAGAAGAGCAAGACAGGACTATTGTTATCAAACAGCTGAAAGGTAGGTCATATAACACCTTCCAGGAATAACACTATTCATTACTATATCTGCATTTAGCATTACATAGACCAGGCATAGTTTACTTGTGGCACAGCAGGTCCCATCATGCTATTCTAGGTATTTCTTATGGCTGTACTGTGGGTGCATAATGGGCCTGATCCAGAGCTACGGCCACCGTCGCTAGTACGGCGGCCGTAAGCGTAATGCGCATGCGCCGGGCAGATGTTGCCATAGTAGTGCCGTAGTGTCGCTGGAGGGGACGTCCCCCAGCGTCCCTACGCTGAAGTTAGTGTAGGGGGGCGGGGGAAGGGAGGGTAATGAGGCAGTGAGGGCGGCATTAACGTACTAAAGCCGCCGTCCCAGCGTATCAACTCTCCTTTACGCCGGCTGAAGTTAGGGTAGCCTTCAGCCGGCGTAAGGGAGAGTTAATACGCTCCTACAAGGGGGAGTGTCGGGCCAGAGCAGCGATGTTACGCTGAGCGCTACAGCGCTCAGTGTAACATCGTAGCTCTGGATCAGGCCCAATGTGAGTTGTGGTCTCACAATACCTGGCATGGCAAAGGATTTTAATGTCTGATATACTGTAGACCATGGGTGGCCAAGCTCGGGCCTCGTGAGCTAACAACGGTCCATGTCTTCCAGGTCTCCTTGTTGGAGCACAGGTGTGTTCATTACTAACTGACACATTACCAAAAATCTATAGTTGGTAGTGATTATCTCACCTCTGACTATCTGAGGAGACCTGGAAAACATGAACCGTTGGTAGCTCACGAGGCCCGAGCTTGGCCACCCCTGCTGTAGACTGTGTAGTACCTTTGCCTACAATTCATTTTTTCTTACTATAACTGACAATCAAATAAGCTGCTTATTTTAAACAAATAACCTTGGACAAGATTCTGCAGTGTTCCAACCAAGGAAGTCACCATACACCCGCCCAGTACTCATGCTTCATGGCATAGATTCATTGGCTATCTCTAGTTCCTTCCCAGGTCAGATCCCAGAACAGTTCTGGAGATCGCGACCTACCATCATGGGATCTAATAAATGCCACGTCTGCGGTTAGACTCTGATATTCTATTCTTACTCCCATCACCTTGGAATGGTCTGTAGCTAAGGGCATAACAATTTCTGAACCTATTCTCAACTGTTACAGTTTCATTAAGACATTAATAGGCCCAGGCCATAGCAGTTACTATACCCCCATCAAGCTATTTACACTATGTTTCTCTCAAGTCTTCGTTAGGTTGGTCACACCTGAAGCAGTTTTACCATAATCAATCTACTGTCAAACATAGCTTCATTTATTGGCCGACAAAGTGTTTTAACCTGGCTCAAAATAATAAAAAAAACATTGGGTGAGATTCAGACCTTTTCCGAACGCACAAAAATCAGTTGGTCTGCAAGGAAGAGGGGGATAAACTCCCGTCACTCCCCTGCCTTGTGTGGTTATAGTAGCAGTTAAGCTGCCATAACCCTGCCTTAAGTCACTCATACTGATCACTGTCCATATGACCGCTGATCCACAAGAAACTGGTAAGCTCGTACAATGACCATGGTTCCTGCACAATGACCATAGTCCCTGTATGCCTAAAGATCTGATTTGAAACATCAAGAACGCACATTACCAGATATTTAACCAAATTCTGCAAGCAAATTGCGGAATTCGGGTGGCGTCCGTATCTCTGAATCCAGGCCGTAGGTTCCATAGCTTGAACTAACAATTCTATGTATTTTATTATTAGTGTTTTTGTCATTGTTGTGCTTGTTTACAGTTCCTTCACTTTTTACCATGTGTAGCTTCATCTTTCTAATCTATGCAATGACTCCTCCAGGCACTGCTGAGCCCTACAATGTCCGTGACTTCCTTCAGAGGGCAACGTTTCAGTTGTGGCTGGGCTCTCACCCACATTTGGTGGAGATGATTGGGTGCTGCTCTGAGGAGACACCTTTTCGCATGGTGCTAGAGAGCGTGGAGCCAGGGTCACTTCTGCAGTTTCTCTGGGATTGCCGCAAGGTGAGCAAAGCACAAAGGTGATTGGACAAGCACCTAAACAACTTTATTTTATACTTACAATATACCACCAGAAAAAAGCATGTAGAACTATCCATCCAACTTGCCATATAATTCAACTACTTGGTTAAACAGTATAAAATCATTAATGGTATATGATAGATTATCCTGATAGCCAGGGGTGAAGTTCCCATTATAGAGACAGCTGGAAGGTCTCGGCAGCCATATGATGTAGAGACAGGTGGGTAGTTTATTTGCAGAAAACTGGGTTAGTTATTAAACCTGTTCAACAAATAAAAACTGTTAATTATTGATACATACATTGGCAACTTCCATGAATATCTTCATTTTGTAGACTTATTTAACCCCGGCTGAATATATCCTTATCCCTGTTTAATATACATATAAACGCATTTATGCTGTTTATACAGGCGCTGTTCTGTTGTCTTTTTGGGTATGTTCCATACACAATAAAAGACGTTCCACTTTTATAGACCCTTAAATAATAGTCCATACAGAGGAAGAATTGTGAAACCTTTAATGTTTGTTTAATATAAGAGTAAAAAGGTGAAGAGAAAACATAATAAAGAAAGACTTTATAATGTTGAAAAGCGTAGACATGCATCACAAATATACAGACTCAGGATAAATGGTCCTAAATATGGGAAGTCACCATACGGGGGTGACAGCCAGGACTTTGGTCCTGAGCCTGGAGAGAGGGGGGGAGCACCGATACTCACCTTGGGCCTGATCCAGACTTAAGGTCGTTTTACGTACGCAAGTGTACCTAAGTTGTGCACTACTAAGTATAATGCAATGCCCTGGCACACACGTAACTTAGCTGACTTACGTGTTCAGAACCCTGCATTAACTTATGTGCATAGCCTAGCCCATGCTGTACAATTTAAATGCCTCCCTCCATCCACAATGTGTATAATCGGCTTGCGTAGTGATGTCACCCCCTATCGTACGAAGTTACGTACAAGATACGTACTATCAGAGTTACATTGCGTAACATCTGACATGTGCATGCGTTCCCACAACCAGATTTACGCATAGATTAGCTGTTGTTATTTAGTCTGGTTTAGGCTGCATACGGCCGCAGACCTAGTCGTAATGGGGCTTCCCCCCCCCAACCCCTTAGTTACATGGCTATCCCCGTCTATATGGTAAGTGAAGGGTCTGCCCCTTCACCGTAAGTACTAACGTACGTGACCGCTGATATGCACGCTTTACTAAGCGGCCATAAAGCACGCACGAGAGAGGGGAGTGACGGGGCGTTCACTTCCCTCTCTCTGGGGAAGATCTATATTCTCTAGGTCTCTAGGTCTCCTATGGTATAAAATGTATTATCAGGCACAATGTTGAATGGAGTGTGAGCACAATGTTGTTTGCCTCTGATAATCAGCCTCTGATAATCAGCTATTGCGATACCACTACACAATTGCCAGATAAATTATATAGAGAAAATCTACTGAGAGTATATGGCAATCAAGTACATGCCCGTATTACACTAGATTTATAATGATTAGATATATTGGACTATGATGGCCCCCCCCCACCCATTAAAGCAACAATGCCGATGTTTGTTTCACTTGAAATCTTTGTTATTTACACTAAGGGCTGGATCCAGACCTAGTTATTTACTGATGGGCAAAACCATGTTGATTGCAGGGGGAGTCAAGTTAATTGTATTCATGCATGCAGGGATATATCTTTGAATTGCTTACTGCACACAGATACTGACCAGCTTCACTATCACACTGTTATTTAGACTTGGATAGGAAACATCACCACTCAACTCTAATACTGTTTTCAACAGATGAAATATGACTCCCCTGCAATTAACATGGTTTAGCCCAGGAGTAACTAAGTTCAAGCACTTAACTAGGTCTGGATCCAGCCCTAAGTACCTATATTACCTATATTATCGTGAGACTATATAACGATCTCCCCAAATTTTTTATCACATTAATATTTGCCTTGTCAGTCATTTATTTGAGTTCTTTTTGTTTTTAATATTTCTGGCATTTTGAGCCAGTTTTCCTCTACTATTGATCATACATTTAAGGGGAAGGAAGGCGCTATATATTATAGTGTGTTTTTTATATACAACTAATAAAAAATATAGTTTTAATACAAGTTGTCCATTTGATGGGTGGTATATAAAGGTTTATTGAAGGCGTCCCTCGAAATCCATTCTTTCTTTCACTTTTTGTACCTATTTGTTAGAACACCAACAAAATGGTCCTATGTTATGTTATAGATATTATTGTAATATTGATGACTGACAGCAGTGTCGGTCGGTTTACACAGAAGATTAGACCATGGCTGTGCCGATCCTTTAAGGATGGCAAAGCGCAGTCTAAACATATGGTGAAGTATAGGACATATGCACATGGTGAACGATTTTCCTGGTTATCAGGCTGTTTTGTTGGGAGCTGGAGATCACGTTTAAGTGTTTATACAGTATTACTCTTCAAACTTCATAACATTACTTTAACTCAACTTCACAAAACCTTCTTTCTCGGTTTGATATACAATGTAACTGTCCTGGCTTTGGTGTAACAGTCCTGATTTGAAGACATCGCAAAGGGTTGGGTTTGCAACGAGTGGGTGGAGTTTTGTTATAAAATAGGCATGTCTAGTGAAATAGTGGGCATGCTCTGTAAGAATATGTGTGTGGCTTGTTTCCATCAAGGATTTGGTTTGTTGTGAGGACAAAGAATCTGCTGTTATCACATAACACCTTAATCCACACAGATCTTGCTCAATTATAGGATCTGATCCAGACTTTATAATGACACGTCAGATCTCATTCGCCCAATGCAGAATTTACTGATGCCCGCATGGTGGGCCGGCCCACTCACCATGTGTATGAGACTCGCAATGGTAATTGTACAGTAAGGGCGTCAAAAAGCCCTTATGTATGATTCACCACATTTCATTCTGCATGTGGAAGAGCCGAACATGCAAGGGGAGTGCAGGGGTACATGGGAGCAGGGCCGCTATTAGGGAGGGACAGTCCGGACTTCTGTCCTGGGCCCTGCACACTGGCCAGCTGTCACTGATAACATCACGTAGGGTACGGGGCCCGTGGATGTGCCCCCAGGCCCAACAACTTTCGACAGCGGCCCTGCATAGGAGTACAGAATTCTGGATAGCAAATTCTGTACAACCTCCGCACCGGACATACTGCATAATCCATAGTAATAGATGCAGAGGCACAGAAACAGGAAGATTATATGATAAAAGATTAGTACTTTTTTAATCCATTGCATTCCATCCTTATTGTTGTGGAATTACCTGTAAAAGACATTTGTTCAATTATATTGTTATATTGCAAATATTCTACACATGTTCTTATAATTGTCCCCTGGGGGACACTTTTGCTTCGTACTCTCTATAGATAATTTAAAAAATTATTTATTATTTATTTTATTAACAGGTTTTTATATAGCGCCATCAGATTACACAGTGCTTTACAATGGTAGCAGTCATTGTAACAAGACTGGGTAGTAACAAACAGACTGGGTAGGTCAGAGGGCCCTGCTCACAGACTCACAGTCTATAGGACTGTAGCTCCATTGAAGGGAAGACCACAAACATTTAACATACTGATACACCAATACAGATGCTGTGTGTGATTATTTGCTGTACCAGGAAATCGCCACCAGTGGGAAAGTCCCTAGCTGGAACAGATAACAATGTTGCACATACCACACTACACCCACAACACACACAGAGTCATGGATGACATATTGAAAGAACAGACCGTAAATGATAACTGAATAATAATGTTTCTGTATGTTAGGACGTTATATCAATGGATGGGCTGCTGTATGATATCACCGAGTTTCAAGTTTACACCATAGCACTACAGATCCTCTCAGCACTGGTAAGGATAATACATGTTTCTGCACGTCTTGTATTGTAAAACTGTAAAATAAGTAACATAAGGGGAAATGGTATGGGTATGTCTAGTAAATAATGAGACTGATTAAATAACTCACTTTTATTTATTGGTATTACAAATATAATACTTGTCCCCTCCAATATACTCCCCATTTGCACTAATACATCGCTGTGGTCTTGTTTTCCACTGGTCGAAGGCATGGAGCAAATCAGTTTCTGTCAGTTGTTTCAACATATATGCCGTTTTCTTCAACTGACTTAAAACGTGTCCCTTTAAGCACTGATTTAACTTTTGGGAAAAGATAAAAATCGCAAGGTGCTATATCAGGCAAATATGGAGGATGTTCAAGTGTAGTAATGTGATTGTTGGTCACAGAAAGTGCTGTGTGAGCAGGCGCATTGTCCTGGTGAAGAATGAAACCATCTTCCACAGTTGCGGCCGTTTCTTTCTGACTCTCTCTCTCAGCTTTTTCAAATCTTCCTTATAATAATGCTGGTAACTGTTGTGCCTTCTAGAACACATTCTGCCACATGTTTAAGGTCACTACGTAGGCAGTTATAACCGGTTCTGACTGCTTTGTTTACTAGGTGGAATCACAGTCTCGTTATTTTATACACATACCTCGTATATATAGCACTTGCATTTTACACACACATACTGACCAGATTAGTTCCCATGTATTTGTCAAGCCACTTGCCCAATATCAGTGTCGATATTGCATTGTATGTGGCATATTATGCTTATCTATTTAAGTCATTCACCCCCACCACACCCTATCTTTTCTGTGTTCCATGCTGTATGATGAGATTCCTTTATATTGTCCCAATCACTTGATAACAATTCTTACACTTCATGTGTCTCCCATAGGAGTTCCTGCATTCGCGCAGTCTGATGCACGGAGATGTGGCAGCTCGCAACGTCATTATCCAGCGTGATTTTACCACAAAGTTGACTGGATTGGGTGGAGCCTGTGAAATGCATTTAAGAGGATCCTTTCCCAGCCGACGTCCTTCCCCACTGAAATGGATGTCTCCAGAACGCCTCCTTCACTTACCTGTTACAGAGAAATCAGATGTGTGAGTTACACAAATATAACACAACCTGGAATCTAGCATTATGACTTGTCCAGACTTAATAGCAAAGGGCTGGATCCAGAGTTATGAGCGGTATGGGATGCGGTTGCCAGTTTGTGGCCCTATTAATGGCGTCTGTATAATTTTTTTAAACATATTTCTTGCAAGAATTCTTACAGTGGAAATGGGCACTTATAGCAAAAGGCCCTGTGATTTGCTAAAGTACCTGTTTCCAATAGCAAACGGAGACAGGCTGCTGCGGCATGTGGGGATGGCGGATAGAAAACTGCGGCACTTAGAAGGTTGGGATTAGGCTCTGGAAGATAAAAGGTTAGGATTGGGGTTAGACTTCGGTAGATGAAGGGTTAAGGTTATGCTCTGGTGGATGGAGGGATAGGATTAGGCTGCGGTAGATGGTGAGTTAGGGTTAGGCTGCAGAAGATGGTGGGCTAAGGTTAGGGATATGCTGGGGGAGATGGAGTGTTAAGACTAGGATAAAATAACAGGAGAGATAGAGTAAGAATTAGTAGAAGGGTTGGGCTTAGGGGAAATCTTACCCTTCGGTGAAGCAGGATTCCTGTCTTGGTACATACCTACGTAAACTCCTTCTAAATTTGCAGCACTTGTAAATCAGCTTTCGGAAACACGTGTCTAAAATAGAGACATTGGGCTGGATCCAGACCTTGTTAAGTGCATGAACTTAGTTACTCAAGGGCTAAACCATGTTGATTTCAGCTGGAGCCAAGTTAATTGTATTCTTTGCATGCAGGGATATATCTTTGAATTGCTTACTGCACACAGATACTGACCAGCTTTACTATCACACTGTTATTTAGACCTGGGATAGGAAACATCACCGCTCAGCACTAATACCGTTTGCAACAGATGAAATATGACTCCCCTGAAATCAACATGGTTTAGCCCAGGAGTAACTAAGTTCATGCAGTTAACAAGGTCTGGATCCAGCCCACTGGACCAACAAACTACACCCCTGCTATATACAACCTACTGATTTACAGTCCGTGTACTCTACCTAAAGTTTTCTGAGCCGTCCTCATTAAAAATGGCTCTGAAGCCTGGATAGCATGTCCTTACTTTATAATCGACATGCTCCCCTCTCCATATAGCGGATGCAATCTTTGCATTCCACCGCATTGTCTGAATCCCTTCTAGTACTGAGTCTCTGCATTGGAAGTGTGGCACACTCGCATTTGTAATATGCAGACATTTTGCAATACAGATCAATGACACTTTCAACACCTTCTGACAGATGGGTTGGATTGTGATGGCAAGTGAATGTGACCGGGCATTACAATACGATGGGGCATGCAGTCCCACAAAGAAACTAAACTAAAAATCACAGCTGCACATGTGCAGACTGCTTCCACAGCAGGTAGACCACAGCTCAGCAAAGCTGCTCCTTCCATCATTTATAGAGTAGTGGCACATATTCAGGGGGGGTCCTGGGTCCAGACACAAATGGGCCCCACTGATACTTACCTTAGCTCTGCAGTAGCAGGTATCCTACCACCGATACTTGCCGCTGAGACCTGCGAATCGGCCCACTGTTAATGCAGATCCGTAGCTGTCCCCTGTCTGACATCACCTACGACGTCACATAGAGGGCAGTGCGCCACGGATTTGTCACAGGTCTCAGCATTTCTGCCTACACATACTTTAACGTGGGATATATTAGGGGTCTGTGAATGGTATGCTGTATGTACTGTATACAATGTGCCATTCCCAAACCGTGATATTGACCACATATAGTATGTGCTTAATACGCCCCACACATACTTTATATATTTAGACTCTGTTCCTCCCTTTCAGGGCCGGCTCTATTACATTTTTCTGTACTATTTAGTGCTGCAGTCTGCAAACACCTCATATCTTCATTGTGCTGACTTTATAATGACATGTGATGAGGACGTGCAGCTGCTCAACCACATTATTTGAATGATATTTAAGAAACATATTTGTCATTTGTAACATGCAGTAGATATGTGATCTTCAGTATGATAACATTGTATGAAATCACTTCCTGGTCTACTAAGTACATTCCCTATTAAAAAAAGGCACATTGAAATACCATAGAATTAGGTAATAGCTCTGCAATTAGAGCAATATAATAGCCCTGTGTTTGTGTGGGTTTCCTCTCATATTCCAAAAACATGCTAGTAGGTCATGGTTGCCAACTTTTGCAAACGAATATCAGGGAGATTGTGATAGCACAAGGTGCTGCACCAAATGGGTGTGTCCTATACTACCAGAGGGGTGTGTCTTGTACTAAAGGGGTGTGTCCTGTGGATAGCTCCACCAAAAGGTGTGTCTAGAACAGCCAGGAAAAATATTTCTCAGTAAAATGACTCCAAAGTATTTAATGAGTTTTAAATTATCAGTAAATAAATACTTCTTTATTAAAAAGATAAAAGATAACTTCCAGTCTTTGATTACATCCTATCCTCCATAAAAATGGCTGCCTCCATAGGCCTCAATGCAGGGAAATAGGACACAATATCTACATTCTGTCATCATACAGCAATGACTTCTGGAGCTAAATCAGCATCAGGGAGATTGTCAAACACTTCAGGGAGTCAGGGAGATAACCCACATTTCAGGGAGTCTCCCTGCTTATCAGGGAGAGTTGGCAACTATGGGATACTCACTGTAATTTTTGTATGACAGTTGAACTTTTAATATCTGTATTTTGAACTTGACATTTAATAAAACAGAGTTAGAATAATGAGCTAACACACTATGTGGGAAGGTAGGATGGAGGGCCCTGCTCACGTGAGCTAACACACTATGTGGGAAGGTAGGATGGAGGGCCCTGCTCACGTGAGCTAACACACTATGTGGGAAGGTAGGATGGAGGGCCCTGCTCACGTGAGCTAACACACTATGTGGGAAGGTAGGATGGAGGGCCCTGCTCACGTGAGCTAACACACTATGTGGGAAGGTAGGATGGAGGGCCCTGCTCACGTGAGCTAACACACTATGTGGGAAGGTAGGATGGAGGGCCCTGCTCACGTGAGCTAACATGGATATGGTTTTTGATTAGACACATTTTTGTTGACTTTTCTATTTTTTATTCACTATGTATGATTTGCACAATATGGGTATGATTTCAGTAATCACTTAATATTTTTAGAACAGTTTTAATATGTATATTATGATTCAATGTATGACACAATTATGGATAGAGAATAGCAGCATACAGGGTCTAAACATAAGAGAAGCCTTTAGGACCCAGAGGACAAGAACGGAATGAGGAAGACCTTTGATTGGAAGCACTATATAAACAGAAGAAGACATGCACCAAGTCACTTTTGAGAAAGGGCGGAGCCCGAAACGCGTAAAGTGACTGTTGCTGGAGAGACCCCCGACACGTGTACAGCTTATACCTGGTCCGGAGCATGGAGAGTTGGAGCACAGCCGTCTTTGGACGTCCCGGCTGCCTCCTGCACCTTTAGACCTGACTTTCCTACTACTGACCTGCGGGTATGCTGCCGTTGTATTTGGGGACTTGCATAACACATGTTACATATGTTTTTATGTGCTGTTTGTTTTTAACCTAAGTAAAGACATTTTTTAACCTTTGAATCAGTCATAATTCTCTGTGGTTTATATCCTTTAACTTTTGGTTGTTAATTATGTCTCTCCTTTATTTCATGTCTGGATGCCTATGAGCCATACCTATACCACCAAGGACTTATATAAGGACCCTATTTAGGACTTTTTATAGGACTTTATTTTTATCCTTGTGTATATACTCCTTTTGAACTGTATATCGAATAGACCCTTGTATGCCGCTAAGTTGGAAGTTTTTAGATTGGAACCTTTTAATTGTGGTTTTATTCATGGTCATATAGGAATGATATTTTATTCATATATAGTCTTTTATGAATGATACCTATGTTTAATTTATCACAAGAGATAGCACTTCTCTCTTTCTTATAATTCATTACCTTGTTTTTTCTTGTGTGGGGCTGGGTACCCCAAAGTGAGAGGGCTGCTGCAATCTCTGAGAGAGCGCTTTTAAAGTGATGCACAAGAGATAGCGCTTCTCTCTTTTTTTATAATTCATTACCATATTTAATATTATGTTTGGAAATAGGTTCATAAGTTCATAAGAGTTGCTTACTGTAATACTGCAAGATCTATATTGCCTGCATTATCCAGACCTCCAAACGTATCGCACTCAAGCACCCATAAGTATGGAAGACAGTGTGAGAATGCCGAAAGAGGAATCCCTTCTATATTAAATTGACGTAGAGGGAACGCCCACTTGCAAACTCAGCTTTTAAGATTCAGTCCCTCAGTCCCTGGTGTTGGATGCCATCTGATCATCGCTTTGGCAGTAACACTATAGTTGTTCCAGTGGAGCATCTGGGGTAATAGGGTTTCTAAAATGGTTGCGGCCCCATGTTTCAAAGCTGCCCAATTCTACTAACAAGGGGGTTAGCAAAGTTTAAGGTGTGTTTAGCCCAGAGGAAAAGTGCTATATTACTCCAATCCTGTGTTGATGTTTAAATTGAAAATAAATGGAAAATTCGTTCTTAACAATACAAAAAATGCATTTGTCGTACAGTCATCAGTCCTATTTGTGCTTTGGCTCATTTCTTATTAACTGACCATCTGAATTAAGCTGTTTACATGTGATATGATAATAGGACAGATCAGCTGATTGTAAGCAGTGTCTATGGCAAGGGCAGTTTATTGTAATTTAGATAAATGGCTCAACGACTAAATTCTTACACTTCTTTATATTTCTTTCCTCAGGTGGTCATTTGGAGTTCTCCTTTATGAGATTATAACTTTGGGTAAGCATTGCTCTTCTCCTGTGCTTTTTGTATTTAAAGTAATTAAATGTTATTATTATTATTATTATTATTATATTGGAATAATAATAATAATCACCTATGTGATATCTATAAACTATTCATTTATAACTGACTGCTTTAGTTGTTGTGATATGCCAAACAATTATGCCAGCTACACACCATGGGCCTGATCCAGACCTACGCTCATGAAACGCTCATGTGCGTAGCGTATTTACCTCAGTGTACCTCCGATGCACTCCCATAGGCACAACCCTTGGTTGTACTTAGTTTAGTCTTCTTACGCCCAGCAAACTCTACCCTAACATTTCTGTTTATAACCGCGGGCGTCCGTAAGCTCATTGCGTGGTTACGACGCTTAGCTCGCCCATACTGTATGATTTAAATGGCTCACCCCGCCCTCGGTGTGTATTTACGGGTTTCGTATGGCAGGCACGTCCCCTCGAGCGTAGTAACGAAGCTGGTACTCTCAAGGCCCATACGCTCAGAATTTCGTAGCATCTGCCCCGAGCATGCGCAGTAAGTACAAATGGCTGTTTTTACGCTTACGACCATTGTAAAAACGCCCCGAGCGTAGGTCTGGATCAGGCTCTATGGACCTGATTCATGCTTAAGAGTGAGTTAGGTGTGAACAGATCCGCACCCAACTTACCCATCCTGCCCCCTGTTTTTAGGTACCTTATGGAAGAGTGCCATAGGGCTACCTTATCTAACCAAGTGTCGTTTCCTTCTTAAGAAGGAAACTATGCACGAACAATGCCTCTCCCCACCTCCTAATCTAAATCCCTCCCCCTCCCACATCTAACTAAACACTCCCCGCTGTGGCATTAGGCTGCCTATTTCTACCTAAACTACTAAACTTTAAAGACCGCATGGAGGCAATCTACATACCTGACTGGCACGTAGATTGCGTAAATGACCTACTACGCATGCGCAATAGGTCAAGTCAGGAAATAACGCACTTAAGAAGCCAACGTGAATCAGGTCCTATGTAATTACCTGGCAGCTAACATAACGCTCCTGCTGCCGCGGTTATCGCTTCATGCACACACTATGCAATAATCAGGATTATATCGCCACAGTCCTATACCATTACTAATCAGCCAGTTATTGTGTGGAAGCATTAGGGGACTGGTTACACAATGTTTCAACACATCCTATAGAGTGTAGTCAGCTTTACACTAAGTTATAGCCTACTGCTGGATCTAAAGGCAATTATACCAGATTCAACAGTCCTCTTGTGTCATTATAATTTGTCATTCCAACGACCAATTCATTTGATTACGGAATTATTGAGGATGCCTAATATTTCAGAAATACATGTCTACTATAGCAGCATCCTGTAGGCCTGCTCTTGCTCAGCTATGAATATGTAAATATTGGTTCTCCTATATTTAAGGTGCTCCTCCGTACCCTGAGGTCCCTCCTTCCCAAATCTTGCAGCACTTACAGCGTGGCAACATCATGAAGAGACCGTCCAGCTGCAAACAAATACTGTAAGGAACTGATTCAATGGTTTTATGGCTTCTGCTTCTCTTACCCAATCACTTTCCCCAAGAGCTGACTTTTTCTCTGATTCTTGGGAATTTCTGTGACAATCCAAAGACTGATCCAGAGGTGCGCTTGCACCTATTTTGTACATGGCAGTGCAATGGGAAACCGTAGATATGTACCAGCGTCCACATCCATTGGGTGTTCCACAATAATTAAATTAGACAGTGAGCGTTTCTGTGCTCTGGTGCAGTAGCAGCGCAGACTCCCTGCGCTGCCTCCAAAATCCTGCACCATTTCTGGGGATGGCGTAAGTGTAAGGCGCAGGTCATTTTCTATGATTAAATTGCCCTATTTGTAAAAAATAATACAATTATGATTTCACAATCGACAAAAGTTTGGGTCATACATTACACTACAGTTACCTGCCGCAGTACATGCTCAGGCATCATTCAAATTAGGGACATATACTTGTGAGGGGGTTTTACTTGTCTATAAATAAAAAAAATCCCTTTTGAAATATATAAACTTTAATATTCTGCTGTAAAACAACCCACTGTCTCTGCGCAAATGGCTCTGTTTGTGTGTTTTAAGCAACTGCCCTTTTTACTACATCCTACCCAGAGGTGTGTGTTTTAGCGGAAACACATAACCCTGGATCAAACATATACCGCATCCACATTCCACATCCGTGCATAAACTCTGGATCAACTCCTTTGTGAGTAACAGCAAGTATACACATTAGCAGAACCATGGACTATAATATTATTGGACCGGATCCAGACCCCCGCGTGCTTTGCGTGCGCGCGGGGGTCTGA
>WWET01003238.1:59989-85546 GCA_011038615.1 Limnodynastes dumerilii | reverse complement strand
ACACACACACACTCTATATATATGATCTATTCTACACAAACACAATACATATAAAAGCCCGTATTGCACACACCATCCCTATAGAAACTGCTCCCCTCCACACACAATCTACATATATGATCAATTCTACACAAGCGCTATACATACAAAAGTTCGTGTTGCACATACCATCCCTATGGAAACTGCTCTCCACACACACACAAACTCTACATATATGATCCATTCTACATAAACACTATACATATAAAAGACCGTTTTGCACACACCATCCATATAGAAACTTCTCCCCACACACACTCTACGTATATGATCCATTCTACACAAACACCTTACATATAAAAGCCCGTTTTGCACATAACATCTCTATAGAAACTAGGTTTCTAAGTGCTAAAATCAGAGAATTAGTTACAAATATCTGCAGATATGTGATAAGCTGTTCGCCACTTACAAGGCTTCTCTGCTGAACAGTCCTAACTCTAATCTTAACTCTAAATAGAGCCCCAACTTTGGGTCACATATCCAATATCTTTCTAAACCAAGAGCATACCTCACATGGAGATTCCCAGGTCTCCCAAACTGCCACTCTGAGTCCGCACCCCCTCTCAGCTGCAATCTCAGAGAGACTTTAAACCACATATCCAAAATGGAGGCAGCTACAAAATCAGTTTATAAAGTAATATATATGAGCGGTGCATATTTTTTTTTTTTTGAAGATAGAAAGTTATGATTAGTTGCTGACAATACTATCCAGCTACCTGGAAATTAATTGATTGCAAGAGTGCTGGGGCTTCCTATTTGTATAAACTCCTCTTTCTTTACAGCACCTGCTCCATATTACTTTATAAATTGATTTGAGCAACCTCCACTTTTTTGTGTTTGTGTTAAAGCGTGTCTTGGATAGCAGCTGATAGGTGGCGCTGTTTCAGAGTGGCTGTTTTGGAGACTTGGGGAACTCTGCCAGGGGTGAGCTCTCAATTTTAAAAATACATGCTATATGACCCAAAGTTAGGACCAAAACAGTGAAGCCTTGTAAGTGGCTGGGGGCTTATCATATATTTGCAAATCTATGTAACAAATTTCTCTGACTCAACAATCATTGCTAATTTAATGAAAAAAAATATAATTTGCATTACTGATATAATCTTTTTCTGTGGCATTAAGTCATCTTTAGGTTTCAACAGTGATAACATCTTATTTAAATTATAAATATCATATAATACAGTTGAATATATATTCAGTGGCTCTTTCATTACTGAATTAACTTTTCATTACTTAACATTTTTGTTACAAGGATAACTAAAATGATAAATTTGTGTCATTTTTTTGTGTCTCCTGTTTATTTTTTTTAACTCTTATTTAGTTTTTTTTATTTTTGGCATTACAATGAAACCAAAATAAAAACTAGAAATGAAAGAGTTAGGAAAGAAGTATTTTTTTGTGGTATATATTGTAGCATGTTGTTTTTTAGTGTTTTTTTGTGTTAGGCTTTTTTTTAATGATTTGTTATATGATGTTACCCTACTGTCCTGTGCGGCAGAGTTTTGCTGTGCATTCTTATGCAATGATCACAATCATAACATTTGTTAAGCTGCATTACAACCTCAGTCATGATAATGTGCTATAACGGGTTTCAGAATGAGCAGCAGGATTACTATGCTGTTACTATAGGCAAGCGATTTTACGCTAGCTGCTAACGTAATTTTGGCTGTTTGTACGTTTTGCGCATACTTGCGGCAGATGTTACGACACGTAACGTATATGAAGGGGCATGCCAAAAATACGCTAGCTGTAAAAATGCTCCAACTACGCACTGGAGGCGGGGTGAAGCATTTAAATTGTACAGTTTGGGCTGGGTGAGTCAGTTAAGTCCATCAGGACGCTACGTACATGCGCGGTTACGCTTTGAAAAGTTAAGGTAGGGTTTGGCAAGCGTAAAACAGCAAAAGTACGTCCGTCCGAAGGGAGTGGAGTGCCTGGGGGAGTGCATAGTACTTACGATAGTGTAAAAACGCTACGCTAACAAACGTAACACACGCGTAGGTCTGGATCCGTGTGTGTTCCCTAGGCATGGAGGTCTGTAAGTCCGCACGGAAGATGGGAGGGAACTCCCCTGTCACTGCGGACCTGTCCGTCCTAGCTTAGATCTGTGCGGAAGTGCTTACCGTCGCCCGCTTACTTTCACCTGCATGCCTGCCCCATAGCATGCAGATGTCTTTGAACACCCCCTTTCCCGCACAGATCTCCTGGCATACGGAACTGAGTTTTATATGCAAGGAGATTTGGTGTGGAACATCTGGCGTGCGCTTGCTTAGTGGCAGAAAACCACCCGTTTCAAGGGACTGATGTGTGACTGATGAAGTACAGGATTAGGTCCTATGCTATTACTAGGCTATTGTGTTAAAGACTGAATTGCCCCCTATGGATTGGGTACAGAGTTCCAATTTCCCCTGCTCTCCTGTGCTTTTGGATTGACTTATGTCCATTTATCCTGCGTATGTGCACATATAAGTGCTGCTTATTTGCTTATTCGTGACACATTCCAGCCGATGCAGATTTAAAAACAATGGACCAGATCCAGACATTCGGTGCCTCTACGTTCAGAGCACTGGATCTAGGCTTCCATAAAGGCAGGGGGACCCCATTGGTGCGAGAGTAGCGTTTAGTGGTGCAGTCTCACAGATGCGTAGACATTGCAGAACCACTGCCCAGAGCTTTGTTCACGTTAGAATCAGATCTTATATATCTGTGTATGGTTACTAAGAGGCCAGATTTACACTTACGTTTTGGCTACTTTTTCCGTGCGTATTTTTAGGCACGGTTAAACTGCGCTTGCGTAGTAACTTTATTCATGCAACCTACGTATGATTTAGGCATGGAAAGCCTTTGCGCACTGATTAGTAAATTGAAATTAGTGACATACGTTTGGAGGGGCGTGGTTATCTTCCGTACGTGCGTTTTTCATGTACTCATGTGCAGGTTGCCCTATGGACACATAAGTCACCACGTCATCCGTCCGTGCAAGGGGAGTGTCAAGGGTGTTACCTTTAAACACGCGTGTGTATATTTGTGTACTTTATAAAAACGGATCTGTGAATACGGCCCTAAATCTCATTTTCCACATGCCCAGTTTTGAGAGGGCCCTCATCTTAATAACACTGAATATTTCCATTAATAATCCTGAATACCTCCTTTCATCCCTATCACCAGGAGTAACAGGAGGTTGTCACTAAAGTTTGCAAAGCTTGAAAAACTTCTGAGGAATCACTTGACGTTATGTGAATTCTAATGCACTCACTAACTGTTTGTGTTTTTGAGTGCCTGGAATTAATGAGCCATTTTATGGGTTTGTTAATGACTAACTCCTGCAAAAATGACTCTTTATTTTTATCTTTCTTTTGCCTGAACCAGCAACCGGTTTTGTAAATACAAAGTGACTGATTCTCAGTTTGCATACTTATTTGACATATATTGCAGTTGAAAGAAGGTCAGCTAAAAATATACACAACTGTGACCCTAACAGTGGCGTAACTAGTATGGGTTTTGTAGGGCATGTTCCCTAGGCGCCGATGGCTTTGGAGGCGCCATCGGTGCCATCAGGTCACATACCCAACAAAGCCCACCACCAGCAGCGCACATAAAGAAAGAATAAACCCTCTTACCTTACTCTGAGAGCAACTGCAGCGCAGCATCCACCAATAAGTGTTCAGCTGGACTGCGCTGGCCTATAGGACACACTGCGAGATTAGTTCACTCTTGCAGGGTGTCATGTGACCAGCGCTGTCCGGCTGAACACTGAGTGGAGGATGCAGCGCTGCGCCGCAGTTGCTCTCAGACTCACAAAGTAAGGTAAAAGGGTTTTATTCTTTCTTTTCCTGGAGGGGAGTGGGAACATGGGGTGGGCGCATTTTTGGCATTTGCTCTAGGCACCATTTGGGCTAGTTACACCCCTGGACCCTAATCTTAATTATATTCATGTTTTTAGACGCTGTGCCCAGCTTCCTTAGCTTAATGAAAACAAGTATTGGGATACTTAGTATTTACACCAGGGGGCAGGCAAGTCCAAATCAACACACCTAAAGCAGATGCAATATCAGCTGAGAATAGGAAGTCAATTTCATATACTATTTTGCCCTCTGTTGAAATACCTGTTGTAGTCTCCTAGAGCCAGATCCAGAACTACGCCCGTAAGCGTATTTACGCCAGCCGTAAGCATAACTTCGACTGTAAGTACGTTCTGTGCATGCGCCCAGCAGTTGTTTCCTGTCATAACTCATGGCGGCCGTAATTGAAAATAGGTCGCCCATAACATTAGCGTAATTATGGACGAATGTGCGTGCCTATATTACGATAGCCGTAAATACGCTGCAGTTATGGAATATAGACGGGGGGGGCATTTAAATTGGACGGGCTGGGTTACCTAGTTACGACCATTGCATAGTTACGTCCGGCCGTAGTTACGATTACAAAAGTTAGGGCAGGGTTCTGCAGGCGTATGGCAGTGTAATTACGGACGACTGGTGGGAGTGCCTGCGTAAATACGATCCGCGCTAGTTCGTAACACAGACGTAGGTCTGGATCTAACCCTTAGTGTATGAAGTGTTAGTGCCAGTTCTAAGGGTTATTTTATCTTGGAAAGAGAAAGTGAGCAAGTTTGTGTTAATCATGTAACAGAAAGGATAACTGTAGTAATAAATAGGGTAGTAAAGTAGTTATAAATAGGGTAGACAGGTAGATAGGTTGATAATTTGGTACGCTTGTCTGAAGAGGGAAGTATTAAGAGAGCACTTGAAAGTTTGCAGAGTAGAGGATAGTCTTACTGGGCGTGGAAGGTTATTCCAGAAAGTGGGTGCAGCTCGGAAGAAGTCCTGTAACTGGGAAGCAGAGCATTTATTAAGTGTAGAGAGTTGTAGCTCTTGTGAAGATCTGAAAGTGTGAATTGAGTATAGCTTGAGATAAGTGAAGATATGTATCTGTTGGTGTAATCTGGTTGATGGCTTTGTTGGTTAGCAGGGATGTAGTTTCCGCTGCAGCAATCCCATTTTTAACACTGATACAGCTAACAGCTTATTTGCAGTATATCGGTGCAGACAGCTTTTTATTACAATATACTTGTATATCCTATATATATTGTATATTGTATATCGGAATATTCTTATTTTCCCGATGCTGCAGGAAGGGGATGGTTAGGGTTAGGCTGCAGAGAGGGGAATGTTAAGGTTAAGCTGTGGGACAAGGATGGGTTAGGGTTAGGGGAAAGTTAAAGTTAGCCTGTGTGATGATGATAGTTAGGTCTAGGGGAGGGTTAAGGTTAGGCTGCGGGAAGAGGGTGATTAGGGTTAGAGTTTGGGGTGGGTTAAGGTTAGGCTACAGAGAGGGTTAAGGTTAGTCTGTAAGACAGGGATGGTTAGGGTTAAGAGAGAGTTATGGTTAGGCTGCGGGAAGAGGGTGATTAGGGTTAGAGTTTGAGCAGTTTCACTCTCCGCAAAGTAACTCTCAATTTCGATAAAGGGACATCCGAAAGTTCCTTTTCGAATGTCCCTTTTACCTATACTTACCGCGATCTACTTTTTGGTAATGAATGGGTGAGTATGCCGTAAGGTAAGTAAACTATCTCTGCGGGGTTAGGGTTGGGGTTGGGGTTAGGGTCAGGCTGCAGGGGAGGAAGGCTAAGGGTCATGGTTGCAAGGGAGGGAGGGTTAGGGTCAGGCTGCAGGGGAGGGAGGGCTAGGGTCAGGCTGCGGGAGATGGTGGGTTAGGGTCAGGCTGCAGTTAAGGGAGGGTTAGGGTTAGGGTCAGGCTGACAGGAAGGGAGTGTTAGGGTTAGGCTAGTGAGAGGGGAGAGTTAGGGTAAGAATTAAGGAAAGGAGTGGGGGACTCTTTTTCTTTACAAATTTTCGAACTACGGAGCTTTCGGTGCTCCGTGGATCGATTGCGGCAACTGGCTGGGATGAATCAGATTTTTCGCAAATCAGATTTTTTTTGCGGGGACCCACACCCGAGTTTGAGGTGGGTTAAGGTTAGGCTACAGAGAGGGTTAAGATTAGGCTACAGAGAGGGTTAAGATTAGGCTACAGAGAGGGTTAAGGTTATGCTGTGAGACAGAGATCGTTAGGGTTAGGGGTGGGTTAAGGTCAGGCTGTGGGAAGAGGATGTTTAGGGTTAGGATGAAGAAAATCTCCCTATCACAATTGGACTCTTCATAAACACAGCAGCAGTGGGAATGACGCTGTCTCGCCAGAAGCTGACTTCAATGTCACAAAGTGATCTGTCGAAACACAGATCATCAGAGCTGTGAACTACACCCTGTTAGCAAAAGGATTTTGGAATCCAATTCTATGCTGAAAATCAGCTCCAAAACCCCTGCAGACAGGAAGAGAAGACTTCCTGAACATTCCGCACTATTTTTACTGATGTTTTTACTTTATTATCTGTAAATATTCTAAGCAAAATATGTGTGGGAGAGAGGGACCTTCTTTTCATGCCGGCTTTTCTATATAGTTCAGTAATCTAATACTGTGTGAGGAGAGGTAACGAGCAATGCATTATAGAGTCAAATGATGAAATATAATAATTGCAGATGTCTAAATAATTTGCGGAAATGAAACGTAATAGTTCAAGAAGCTGTCATCTGATTGCAGGATACATCCAAGTCTGCCGGGGTTTGCTGATAGCCGCTATCATCCTGGGATTTTTCGGTTCCGTTTCCGCTCTCATTGGGATGAAGTGCACAAAGATTGGAGGCTCTGACCACATGAAAGTGAAAATCACTTGTGCCTCTGGTCTGCTGTACATTCTGAGTGGTGAGTGTGTGATGTTTGCACATAGACATTGGGTCAGAGGGCCTTCATAGCATAAGGACCTGATCACGGTTTCTTCATCAGTAGCATTGTTCAGGAATACTTTTTATAAAGAGTAGAATTTTCTGTTTTAAATATAACAAAGGTTTAGTATTAAGAAAAGGAAAAAATAATGTAAATGTAATTCTGTTGGTAGACCTTAACTTTAATAATGTTTAACAATTAACATGAGCCCAAACTCTATACCACAGTTTAAACCAGGGTTCAGAGGGAATAAATAATTGCTAATATGGGGCGGGGCTTAATAAGATTTATGTAAATTGTGTTCTGTAGCCCCACCCCCTGTCCATCATTGTTGTTATTCATTGTGTTCCTGGGGGTGGGTGGGGCTTGATGATGAAAATTACTTCTTCGAGTCCCTCCCAATACCTAGTAGCACTAGGAATTGCTGTGCTGATTGGCAGGGAGCAGGACCTCTGGAAGATTTGTCTGCTCTCCGGGGATACTGGTGGATTTGCCTGAATTTCGGGAATTTCTCGGATATTCCAGGAGTGTTGGAAACCCTGGTTTAAAACTCTGTAAAGAATTAACCCTAATCCAAACCAGTGGCTGAATTGGATTATGTATCCTCACATGTATGTGAGTTGTCATGCCCTGACATGCAGAAAAAATTTTTGTGCATTCCGAGTTCCGATGCGTCACATCTGCCATGCATGCCACTTGCAGAAGTCAGCTGTCATAATTAAGTCTGGACTTGCCCCATCGTACATTATAGTAAACAGTTCACTTATTTTCATTTGTTAGTAACCTGCAAGTTACTCTGACAGTCCAAAGGTTCAGAAGTGTACAGTTCAGCTCCCTGGGAGTAGTATGTGAGTCCTTGCTGGTACAGCACGGGAGCTGCAAGGGGGGAGCCTGTGCTACTTTGGCAGAGTAGCACAGCATCTCTCCCTGCAACTCCTGTATGCTAACTGAAGGAGTTTCAGGAAAAGAGGATGCTACATTCTTCAAATGCTCTCTCATAACCCACTTCTTCAGGCTAGCCTACCCTTCCTCCACCTAAGCTTACCTGCCCTTCCCATCTCTATCACTGTGTCTCCTATTTGTTCACCACCTCCCACTTAGTATGCTAGCATGTGAGCAGGGCCCTCCTCCCAACTACATAAAAATTGTGATTGCTCGGTAATTATTTTGGATTAGGAGTGCCTTAAAAAATGATTACGGGCCAAATTCAGAGACTGAAAATAAGAGAGGAAAGTTACTCCTGGGATAAACTATATTGATTTCAGGGGGAGTCAAGTTAATTGTATACTTTGCATGCAGGGATATATCTTTGAATTGCTTACTACACACAGATACTGACCAGCCTTAAGGCCGCCATACACTAGGGCGATTATCGGTCCCAGCAGGGGTGGCCCGATAAACGGGACGAATTCCCGCAAGGGAAATCTCCTGTTATCGGCACCATACACCTCCTCTGCTGAGACCGATAATCCTAGCAGAAGAGGGGAGGGGGGGCATGGTTCTCTATGGCGCTGCTGCCGAGATCTGTCAGAGCAGCATAGTGAATAGATCTGCAGCAGCGGTTATTACAGGGAGAAATACAGACAAGAATCAGCCGTAACCGCGCTTCACACAGCGTGGATTCAGCTGATCCTTGTCTGTGCTACTCCCTGCAATAGCCGCTGCTGTCTATCTATGCACTATGCTGCTCTGACAGCTTTACAAAAACAAATACAAAAAAGCAAATTTACGTCTCTGCCACGCGTAAATTCGCTCCGAGGCGTAGTTCTGGATCAGGCCCATTGTTATTTAGACTTGGACCAGGAAACATCACCTCTCAACTCTAATACTGTTTGCAACAAATGAAACTTTACTCCCCTGAAATCAACATGGTTTAGCCCAGGAGTAACTTTCCTCTCTTATTTTCAATCTCTGAATCTGGTCCTAAGACTCTAAGGGTACTGCAAAATAAGAACGTATGGAAAAAACTGATCCAGACTTTATAAAAACATATAAAACAATGTTTTCATGTTAAAACAGAGTCTGCAGATGAACCGTTCAGTTAAAGAATGCTACACAATAACTATCCAGTAAAGATAGCGGCCTGACATGATCTGTGGTCACTGCACATTCTTATCTCTTCCAGGTCTGTGTGCCATGGCTGGAGTGTCTCTTTATGCTCACCGGATAACCTCAGAATTCTATGATCCAACAGTTCTGGAACAGAAGTAAGTAACTGAACAATGAGACAGGAATGTAGACATTGGGTCTGATTTACATTTAAGATGGAGTTAGGTGTGGCTGGATCCATCATGTCCAGAACCACAACCCGTCCCCGTTTTTAGGAGCCTGATGGGCACTTAGTGTGCCATAGGCTACCTTATATTTTGATGCGCATTGTCCTACTTAAGAAGGCAAACACGCATGGTGTTTCTCTTATCCCTCCCTTCCCGGCTAATTTTAATACCTCCCCCCACCCACTCCTCGTATTTTTTCCTGAAGGCGGCACTGGTACTCCTCCTTTTTCTTAAAGCACCAAGGGCCGGATCCAGACCTAAGTGCTTGTTATGTTTCATCGCGTAGTGTATTTACGCTAGCGTATTTTCTAGGCACCCCCCTCGCTCGTACGCACTTTGCCCGTTTTACGCTTGCCAAACCCTACCTTAATCTTCAAAGCGTAACTACTGATGTACGTAAAAGCTACCCGCACGTGCCAAAGCATGCCCATACTGTACAATTTAAATGCCTCACCCTGCCTCCGCAGCCTAATTACGGGTGTCGTATAGCTGTCACGTCCCTTTGTGCGTAGTTACGATGTTGATACGTGGCTTGTACGTATGTTCAGACATCAACATATGCCGTGCGCATGCGCAGTAAACACTAATGAGAGATTTTACGTCAGTGACTAGCGTACGTAGTCTAGGATCTGGCCCTAAGGGCCTGATCCAGAGCTACGATGTTACACTGAGCGCATTTATGATGGAGTTAGGTGTGGCTGGATCCATCATGTCCAGAACCACAACCCGTCCCCGTTTTTAGGAGCCTGATGGGCACTTAAGTGTGCCATAGGCTACCTTATATTTTGATGCGAATTGTCCTTCTTAAGAAGGCAAATACGCACAGTGTTCCTCTTATCCCTCCCTTCCCGGCTAATTTTAATACCCCCCACACCCACTCCTCGTATTTTTTCCCGAAGGCGGCACTTAAAGCACCAAGGGCCGGATCCAGACCTAAGTGCTTGTTACGTTTCATCGTGTAGCGTATTTTCTAGGCACCCCCTCGCTCGTACGCACTTTGGCCGTTTTACGCTTGCCAAACCCTACCTTAACTTTTCAAAGCGTAACTACTGATGTACGTAATGGCACGCCCATATTGTACGATTTAAATGTCTCATCCCGCCTCTGCAGCCTAATTACGGGTGTCGTATGGCTGTCACGTCCCTTTGTGCGTAGTTACATTGTTGATACGTGGCTTGTACGTATGTTCAGACATCAACATATGCCGTGCGCATGCACAGTAAACACTAATGAGAGATTTTACGTCAGCGACTAGCGTAAAATCGCTCGCGTACGTAGTCTAGGATCTGGCCCTAAGTGCGGTCTTTAAAGACAACATGTAGTTAATTTATGTAACTAAGTGGTATGTAGATAGCATAAATAACCTACTGCGCATGTGTAGTAGGTTATTTCCTATGAATCCGTACCTCAGAAGCCGGAGCTTTTTAGGTGTGAATCAGGCCTATTAAGTGAAGGATTATTTTTCCACACAGGTATGAGCTAGGAGCTGCCCTGTTTATCGGATGGGGAGGATCCTCTATTACCATCATCGGAGGTTCTATCCTCTGCTTCTCTTTGAATGACAATATCAAAAGACCAAGGTATACAGAATGACTTTATAATATCAAAATATGCTCATTATGTACTATAATATATCAGTATAGCAATAAAGACTGCAGCACTATACTGTATATAGTGATATGCAGGGCATTAATGTGGAGTACTAGGAGCTGTTTAGTTTTACCACCGTTCATCAGCTCAGCTAAAGGGCTGATCCAGAGTTTAACAGTAAGGGCCAATCAGGTGCAAGTTTACACTTCAGTAAAACCATGTTGAATTGTGAAGGGTGCACATTAACTTTAATTAGTTTGCATGCAGTGAAAATACTTTGTATTTGCATATAGAACTCACATACTGCAACACGTTATGATAAATTAGTAAATTAAAGTCAAGCTTCAATACTTTATCTCTGAACTCTAATTCTGTTTTCGCCATTTTGTGTGCTTTACCTTGCAGTTCAGCATGGTTTTGCCCAGGTCCACACTTGCACCTGTCTTACCCTTACTATCAAAGTTAGAGTAAGGGTAAATTAGTGCTATCTAGTGTGGTATCAACCATTTTTAATAGAAGTATCCATTGGACATTGTCTTAACAATAAAGTTATATAATATACCTCTAGCGCTATCATTATTTTCTTCCTTACTCTCAAACTCTGGATCAATGTCTAAGGTCCAGATTTACTAAGCTGTGGGTTTTGAAACAATGGAGATTTTGCCCATAGCAACCAACCAGATTCTAGATCTTATTTAACTATTGCATTCTAGAGAATGTCAGCTAGAATCTAATTGGTTGCTATGGGCAAACTCTCCACTGTTTCAAAACCTACAGCTTAGTAAATCTGAACCTAAATGTTTAACTAGGGCAGGGGCTCTGTTCACCACGGTGTACACCCATTTTTGATTTACACACAACCGACAGCTAATTGTAATTTTTCTTCTGTTCATTCACTTTGCATTTTGTTAATTGATAAAAAAACAAAAAAAACTATTCATCTTTTATTGACAGTTTACTTTTCAAACCTACCTAAAACTTTTGCACAGTATTGTATATGGGAAGATCACTGGAATTCCTTCCAAAACTCCAGGCTGTATTCACATCTCCAGCTTCTTAGGTGCGGAGATTTAAGAATTACCTACTAGGCATGCGTAATGGGTTAATTATGCAATCCACGTACCACTTCGATATGTAGATTTAAAGACTGCACATAGTTATTTAAGTAAGAAGAGGTGTAGTGTCCCAGCAGCCTCGGACCATTTTTAAGAAGAATGGTGGAGGGATTTCAATGAGCTAGGGAGGGCAGGTGAAGGGATCTCCGTGTGTATTTTCCTTCTTAAGCTTAAGGATGCTCTATGGCATTCTTAAGTGCATTTAGGTTTAGGCGTGGATCCGGCCACACATAACCCATTCATACCTGTGAATATGGACCTCCGTGTTTAGATGGTGTTATTTAAAGTGTTGGAGCAGAGGGAGAAACTGCATGTCAGTCTGCATTGGGAAGAACAAGCCTACGGAGAGATGCGGACAGAGCAAGAGTTGTTTTCCACGGAGATCAATGCTTTGTAAATCTGGATCCCTTCATTTTCATGCGATAATGCCCATTTTGACCCCTTAGTAAACAGAGCCCCAAGTGTCACGTGTGCCTCTTAATTTCAAAAAGTTTAATTATTAATGTTTTGTTTTTTTTACAGGATACACTATTCTTACAATGGAGTAACATCTGTGAAGTCAGCACGTACAAATCTCCAAGACCACAATAACAGCCGCAACGCACAGAAGGGAATGCCTAAACAGTTTGACAAGAACGCCTATGTGTGATTTATATATATATATACACACACATTATTGGGGTATGTGCCCTGTAAATGCATCTCATCAGCCCCACAGCATATAAAGATCCAATAATGTGTCCATATTCTACAAGGCAATATTTATTACTGGATGTTCTCCCTCACAAGAGACTTACACCCCTTCCCTGGTACAACGCTGAGATCGTTAGCAGATTAATGGAGATCTCAGGTAATGCAAAAGTCAGAGTAGATATAAAACATGAAAGAAATGCAAATGGTAAAAATATGAAAATGACAAATGATGTCCATGGACTGGATCCAGAGATATGATTGAACTGCATTCTGATCCCTGTATAGTTGTGTCCACAACTCTGTGCGAGCGCCTAGTAATCCAATCTCATCATTTACAGTGCCCTCCGACAGTAGGATCCTACCTTAACACTTCAATTAAAATGACAAAGTCTGGGTCATACGGCCATATGTATCCACGCCTATACCGTACATTGTAATAACCCCCCACCGTGCTGGAAACTGTAGTGTCAAAGTCGGCAGTGGTGTAACTAGCGTGAGATTTATAGAGCACGTGAGCTGGGCGCCGAAGGACACCCAGGTCTAAGGGGTGCCAATCATCACAGGTTTTTTTTTTTTTAAACAGTATAATGAGGGCTGGTGGCACACTTTTTCATGTGCCTTCGGCACCATCACCCCTAGTTAAGCCACTGAAAGTCAGAATTCTGGATGAAGAAGGTTAGCGTTCTGTATGGATTTCCTGGGCACGTGCTCGTATGCATAATGCAAATTTGGACAATTTCAATCGTAATGTATGGAAAATAGCCATTTGATGGGCATCTGAATCAAATCTTATATGGCTAACATATAAATTACCTAGTTCCTTGTATGAATTAATAAAAGTTGGCAGTTCTTACCTAAAACTAAAAGTTGTGATTACTGCCCTCCTGTGGTATCCCAGTCCATTATTTGTCCCATAATCATGCCACAATTTTATTATATGCCCCCACTGTAGTGCGTTTTTTGCCCCATGTTTAGTACTAGGGCATTTAAAAGGTGGTGGATGGCACTGAGTACCCCCCATAAAAAAGCAGAGTATACTTATCTTAAAAAAAAATTAATAATCAGTGTTGTAAAGGCAGGTACTGTATACTTATTACAGGAGATGACAGCATACTCTTGTATATGTATTTTATCTGTGCATGATAACAAATAATAATAAAATTCAAAGTTATACTGCTGTATTTTGCTGTAATAAACCTAATGTCATTTTGTTTTCTTTATTATATTGGTATTGATTTTCTTTAAGCTGCTGCATTGCTTCACTTGCAAAGTAACTGAAAGTTCAAAGTACAAGTGCAGAGAAGATATACAAATCAACTGTGGATTGAGTTATGAATATCAAGTTCATTCAAAGGGAGGAAACCTATAGGCAGACAGCATAACACATCAAATCAAACAAATAAATCATATATCAGCCAGTATTGACTTTTGAGTGTGTGGCCGCACAGAGAAGTTTGACATTGCTTTTTTAAACTTTACTCCAAGCTATGGAATAGAGATTGCAACCTTCAAAACGATCTGTTGGAAATGTTTTTTTATTTTAACAAGACAAACTCATGAATAATATAAAAGGCAAGAAACTAAGAATAGACCTTTATAGCTATAGCACAGTTTTCATGCTGTTTGAATGTCTTTTTCTCACTGCAATATGTGGTTTACATGCAGAGGATATTTTTGTGCAATGTGCTATTTTTAAGCCTAGGGGAGTGAATTACTCTGCAGAATGTGATTTGTGATGTGAGATAGCTATAGGCAATATAAAACTAATGACATAATAATCTTTGGGCACCAAGTCACAATAACCTAATGCGTTTGCTAGATTGCAGGAGACTTTGAACAAGGTTTTGGGTTCATGGATACAGGGGTTTCAGGATCAGGATCCCCTTCTCAATTAAATTGACTACACCAGGACTTTCCAGATTTGGGGTTTTGGATACCTCCAAGATTATGGGGCCCCCGATTTAGTTGAGTGTCATATTGCGTAATTCGTCCGACTGCAGCAAGGTGCAATACAATTGCAGTACCATAGGGCGCGATATTGGACCAACATTGTGCCCAAATAGTTAACCGTGAAAATATAGGTTAACCCAGGTTAACCTGAGACAGGAAGGGGGTTATTAGTACAGATTCCAGTCAGCAAAGATCCATTATGATTTTTTATTTTGGCTGGATTAAGAGCTAAAAAAACTGGAGCAACATAAAATTAATTTGGTAAGTATAATATAACAGAGGGGCCCTTCTGTTATTGTGGGCACACTACAGGCCACAGTGGGCCAGGTGTCAGGGCATGTTGTGATTTCCCATGTGCCAGTATGCCCTGCCAGTCTTATTGCCCCTCCTTTTGTGTCCAGTCAATCTGATCGCCACCTTTGTGTGTTTCCAGCCAACCGTATTGCCCCCTCTTTATTTGTGTCCAGTCAGCCTTATTGGCCCCTTCCTTTCTGTTTGTTCATTTAGCCTTATTGCCCCCCCTTTTGTGTCCATTCAGCCTTATTGCCCACACTTTTATATCCAGGTAACTCCCCTTTGTGTCCCCAGTTTTTGTGCCCCCTCTATGTTCAAATCCCCCTCTTTAAAAACTTTGGGTATAAGTGAAAGTGATATTTAAACTAATGCAGCTGTAAAGGATGCTATAATAGTCTAAAACATATCAGATTAGACTAATAATATGAATCATGCAATACAAAAAATAAAGCAGCCAAAAAATTACAGCGCTAGAATAAACAATATGTCAGGTACACAGAGGGAAAAAAGGTATATCTAGTGAAAAGCAAAGTTCAAAATGTAATAACTCTCTCCTTTATAATATCCTCCAATAGTGGTGTGGAATATATAATCTAGGAGTATGTTGACACAAATTCCATAGAATAGCTCAACTGATTTGTGAAGCCAAAGTGGTGGAAAACTAAATTTAGGGCAATCCTAGAGGTTAGTGACCCATAGCAACGTTATGCCACATTGATATAAACAATTCACTAATCTGACGGACACTATAAGATACATTTGTAGCAACTACCAGCGGAGTGAAACTTTCTTTGCCTGTTCTGACCGCAATTTGTGGAACGGTATCGTTATAACTGTAGTCTCTTAGAACTTAGTGAACCTTCTTTGTTTATATCAATGTGGCATAAAGTTGCTATGGGTCACTAACCTCTAGGATTGCCCTCATTTTTGTTTTCCACCGTTTTGGTTTCACAATTCAGTTGAGCTATTCTACGGAATTTGTGTCAACATACTCCTATATTATATATTCCACACCACTATTGGAGGATATTATAAAGGAGAGAGTTATTACATTTTGAACTTTGCTTTCCAATAGATATACCTTTTTCCATCTGTGTACCTGACATATTGTTTATTCTAGCACTGTAAGTTTTTGGCTGCTTTATTTTTTGTATTTTATAATAAACTTACGTTTACCTCTCCTCCAGCTCTGTCCTTCGCGGTGTGCACTCTGAAGATTTGTGACGCGTCTTGTAACAGAGCAGCGGCACAGCCATCTCTGCACAGGCAGGGGGCAGGAACACTATGTGAAGGCTCCGCCTCCTTGCTTCCCTCTTGCTCCCTGGCTACAGTGAAAGAGGATGGATGTCAGTGATTGACATTCTCCTCTTAAGCACACTATTGCAGCTGCCGGAATATGACGGCGGCTGAGATACACTGTGCTTAAGAGGAGGATGTAAATCACTGACATCCATCCTCTTTCACTGCACTTTGTGGGGGCCCTTTATGTGTGGGGGCCCCGGGACGACCGCCCCGATCGCCCCATGGATAACCCGGCCCTGGTTTTCTGCATGTGATAGGCTACGAACACCTAAAATACATCACCCACAACGCGCAGTGCCTGTTTACCGTGCAATGTGGGCAATATAAAACTCTCAATTGAATTGGGTGATGCATGAGTAAGTCTGGCTGTGAGAACGCAAGGCGGATGTTACACATTGTTGGGCCGTATTCAGACTTCCGTGCTCCGGAGCACAAATATACGCACGGACGGAGCAAGTAACACCCACTAAAAACCCAGTTACTCACCTTGCTAATCCGTGCCTTCGGAGACTTCCACCTCCATAGACCAGCTGTAATTTTCTGTGGCTTTTTCCAAGCGTATGTGTCCTCCGTCCTCGTCTTTATAATGGCGCCCACCCCCCCCCCAATGGTAGACCTGAGTTATGCATTTTGTGGAAGCTCACATTACAGTCAAGCACAATGATGTAATGTTGCAGTCGCAGCAGTGAATTTCTTTCTAGTCTGGATAGTAGCCGTTGTATGCTGCGCCAGTGCTATGCTGTCTGGTGTACGTCTCAGTCTGGATCAGGCCCTAGGATCAGATATAATAGTAAGATGTATGTGAAGCACTGACTGCAGAGGTCTGTTAATGGGCTGCCCCCATGTAATCAAGAACATACATAATGGCTCAGCCACATCCTTACTGTAGGATTTAAATACCTCCCCACTCCCTCCATTCAGACATGTTTTAAGCATGTCACCCCTTCCCACTCTGCTGCCAGTATGGATATCTGGATCTTGAGAATGCGCATAGGATGACTGGGGACGTTTTCTGCAGCCAATACTATTAAATCAGCATCCAGTCCAGTAAATAATATAAAATATACAACATAGCTCAGTACTTGCAGAACAACATAATCATTATGGCCTGGATCCAGACTACCAATAGCACAAAAGTCTGCTATTGCTTGTTGTGCATGTATCCAAACACCATGATCAGAACGCATTCCGCTCCATCTAGAGCCATTTTATGCACTACCGGCAGTGGGTCAGGCTTTGATGACAAGTGGGTGTGACAGCATTACAAAATGCAGTAAAGAGCGGGATTCTGTCAGCCGTGAGATCCATCGTCATTTTAAGTGGGACGGATCAGACATATTAAGGTTTCCTTGCAGAGACGCATGGATACAACAGGGATCCACTATTGGATGCCACTGATGCAGCCCTGCGATTATAGGATCTGGCCCTATGTTAAAACATTTCTACTCATGACTCTAGTCATAATAGCTTACCAAGTAATATATAAGAAAATATAGTATAAACAAAAAGTGCTGGGAGTCGCTGACACGAAATGGCTGTTTTAGAAGTAGAGACGGACAAAAAATAATTTTGCGCTGTCTCTATTTCGAAAAGGCTGCTCTTTTTTTTATTCTTTTGTTTGAATGGGTAAGCATGCCAATCGGCAAACTTACCCATTCAATTTCTGGAAACACCGCTGCACCGACCCAAGAGGTGAGTAACACACTGGGGACTTTTAGTGTTAGCGGGTAAGCAAGGCTTAGGGTAATGAAAGGGGAGAGTTAGGGTAATGGAAGGAGAGTCTTAGTGTTAGGCTGCGGGGAGGGGAGTCTTAGGGTTAGGCTGCTGGGAAGGGAGTCTTAGGGTTAGGCTGCGAGGAAGGGACTCTTAGGGTTAGGCTGTGGGGAAGGCAGTCTTAGGGTTAGGGTAATGAAAGGGGAGGGTTATGGTAATGGGAGGAGAGTCTTAGGGTCTGATTGCGGGGAGGGGAGTCTTAGGGTTAGGCTGTGGGGAGGGGAGTCTTAGGGTTAGGCTGCAGGAAGGGAAGTCTTAGAATTAGCGTAATGGAAGGGGAGGGTTAGGCTAAGGATTAGGGTAAGGGTTGGGGTTAAATATACTTACCATTAGAAGCATTGTTTTCTTTCTTGTGGGGATCGATTGCTTTACCTCTGTGAAGCAAAAGCAATTGATTTCTCAGCCGGTTTTCAAAATAGGGCCGTTCGCAACTGCAACCTATACACAACAATAATATGCAGCATAAAATAGAAAACACAAGAATTGATATAATATTGACTTCATTAGTTTCATGTTATTTAAGCATATAAAAAAACTGTTAAAGCTGGAATAAACGCAATCTCCACAAGTTTAAAATTTTTATTCAAATATACGGATACAATCAGTACTGGGTAATGAGACGGGATTAACCAAACAGACATAGAACAAAAAAACATTAAAAAAATAAATATACAGTTTGAAATGACAAGAAAATGGATTCATTTGGTCATAGTGAAATCTTCACAAGTAGCGATTAATGTTATGCAGAATATCTCCTCGACAGCATACACTAAATATATCCTTTATAGAGAAACTATATACATATATATATTGTGCCAAGAATCCAATTAAAAAAAGAACCAGTAACATACTTTAAAACCGCGATAACAGCTTATTTCTGAGCAGCTCTTACCAATATTCTGGAACACACTTCAGCTATACGAAATGTTCTTATTCCCTTGTTTTAGTTTTTGGAAAATATATCCATTGAGTCAGAAGTATTTCCATATCAGCTAACCTCAGATCTATTGTGTCCCACTTCCTTCATATCTGCGGTTATGTCAAAGAACATTGGTCAGATGTGAGTAAGAAAACCATACCACAGAAGAGACTGGAGGCAGGTCATGTGATGGTCATGTGATCCTACACTTGTCCTGCCTCAATGGCTCACCATTATATAATTATGAGCATTTGTTTGGTTCTTCTGGGTGGGGTTTTTTTGTGTGCAAAGTTTGCAATGTGGACCTAGTGCCATTGTTAAGTTTGTGGTTATATAACTTGTGCCAGGCTCAGGAGCAGAAGGTGACAGACTCAGGCCCCTAGGAAGGAGAGAGAGCCCAAGTCTAGATGGACGGAGCTGGTCAGGACCACTGATAGAAGCTGTAGTGCTTAGCACTCATTCATGGAGTGCTGAGCGCTGTTTTAAACCATCAGCCTCTGCTTCCAGGGTAGGCAAGTGGTTGCCACAGGCTCCTCCCTATCCTCAGGTCCCCATAGCAACTGCACCCCTTGCACCAGCTGTAGTTACACCCCTGGCCTGATAAAGAGTAATCTCTACAGATAGGAACAAGAATGAGATTAAAGTGATGTCATTTTAAGAGGTTTACTTTGTATATTGAGTAGTGTTATAATATCATTATAAATGATCAAGCTTTGTTTTAGGTGCAATTAAGCATACCCTCAACATTTGTAGATGGGAAACTGGTACACATATGCATATACATATATGAACACATGATAAGATCTAAAATATTTTATACCTTATCTTATGAGCAAAGAATGCACAGGAGAGTGTCTTATAACTTAAGCAGAGCTGTAGGAATCTGTCAATGCCGCTCTGCTATAGTGATCAGATGCCGCAGGACTGGAGGTGAGTATTAAAGGGGGGACGGAATTGCTGGGCCAAAACCCGATACAGTAGCCCTTTTAGATGGAACAGACCGTTTACAAACAGTATTGTACCGGCTAAGAGGGTATGAATTAAGGTGTAATGATCTGTAACGTTTGTCCAGTAAATAACAAGCTAAAAAGCATGATTATCAATATCGACTAAAAGTAATTTATGGATTTTTTTTTTATTTGGAAATTCTTGGTTTATCAGGTCCTGAACAGAGAACATCTCACATAGCAACAGTGACCTGCACAAAAGCACTTTTACCTTCATTATTTATCACCAACATAATGAGCATCATCCCTCATAAAGATCATATCCTAGCAAAAAATAAATAGATGACTGAAATACAGGTTAAAAACCCAATCAATCAACTAAAATAAGCTGAGTCACGATTGTTTTCCTATAAAAAAAGACTCCACACTGCCACTTAAAGGACACTTGCAGTACAACATTCAAAGTAAGCACTGCATAAAATAATCCAGTTACAATTTAATGCAACATAAAACAGCAATAATTATTGTAATACTTATAGCACATCCCTAATTTGTCTATAGCTGCTACCTGCAATCTAGTGGTTATTTTTACTTTAAATAATTGTGTTGTTTTAGCATGAACTTGTGGCAATTCAGCAAAAAACAAAACAAAAAACAATATGATTCTTAAAACAATTTCTGGAAAACAGAACCATTTTCATTGCCTTAATCTATATTAATAATGTATCACATGGGAGAACACATTGTGTGGTGCTGCAGTGGGGAGTGACGTATACAACTCTAAATATTTAGGCCTGTATTTCATAATCTGCCTCTTTCTCCATTTTCCCTGGCAGGGAAACCGTATAAGCATTCATTGAAAAGCCAAGAAACAGGCTTTCTAGCTCCCTGTATTATAATCAATGGGTGTAGTGAGATCTACAGCACAGACAGCAAAGATTTACATGTCCTGTATGACTTCCATGCTCTGTTTTGATGGGTAATGCTTGTGGGGGACGTAGACTATTTATCTTGTATACATAAATGGGACTTCAACCAGGCTATTCAGTTGTTAATATGGTAAACACTATAGTGGGACTTTTTTCCCCTGTATTCAAGAAGTGAAAAAGTTTCTTTGTTTTGATTATTCATTACAAGTCCTTGTAAATCTTTAAATCTTGGAGTATTTCACATCTTTGAAAAATATATCCAGTCCCTAAAAATGTGTGAATTCTTAGCAGCAAATCCCTCCCCCTAGTGCCCAACCAAACTTCTCAAGACAACCAACCCAGCAAGCATGTTGAATGAACTGTGCAATCCTAGAGGTTGAGTGTTCTGTGGTATGATATGTAAGGGGGTGGCGGTGTTGTGATGGAAGGTTCCACGCGTTTCTCGTGTCACTTGCCATACACGCTCTCATCACTGTATGCCACGTACAGGAAGCAATCCTCTTCGTGGTTATCCTGTAAATAACAAAGGTTCGTTAGAGTCCATCATGACATTCTGTTTAGCTGGACACACAGTAAAGCGCTCCCAGCAGGAGATGGGCGATAAAGGGGATGATTTTCCCCCCCATAGAAAGGTCCTGATATCGGCACCACACATTGCAGAGGCTGGGAGCGATAATCTTGCTGAAGAGGGAGGAGCTGCGTGATTGACAGAAGAACCTTGCAGCTGATTGGCTGCCTGTCAATAAAAGCAAGAGTTTCCTGTTCAGTGTAAAGGGACACCAGAGGTTAAGACTAGCAGCAGTGTGGACAGAGCTGCCAGTCTCCTCCTCTGCTACCACTGATGCCTTACTGCAAACATTCTGCCTAAGACAGACAGAGTGCCGCAGCGCTATGTCCTCTCTCCCTCTGTGTTAAATGACTGTCCGGACAGTCACACAGAGGGAGAGAGAAAACAAATCTGGAGAACAGCACTTCAAAAAAATTGTATCTGGGGTTTATCAATCGCGTTGCTCATTTTCCCATCATTAACAGCCGCAAAAATGTGCAGATTTGTATGCGCACCTGTATTAGGTGTGCCTAAAATTTCCCAAATCAAAATTTGCGCAATTAGCTTTTCACCGCAAATAATGCAGGTACAAAGCTAATAGAATTGGGCCCTATGTATACACATGACTTTATATTATTTTTTTTAACTTATTTAACCCCGAAGAGTCATTTAATGGCAAAGCCCCACTGGTAATTTTTTTTTTTTGAGCCTCATAGATTGAATTACTCTAATGGCTTTAAAAGAATTCCAATGATTTAATTCCCCCCCTATATTTTATTCAGCTGCCCCATCAAAGTTATAATAATTAAGCTTCTCCGTGGTTTGGACCACAGCCAAGTGTGCCATTTTCTCATTCTACTGTCTCCCTATACAACTGCTCCAATTACTCCTCTGCATACAGTACAGCAGCCTGGGAACAGGACTAAAGACATTCACCACTGCCAACTGCCCCATGAAACATTGACTAATCAACTACTATTAGCTACAATTAATAATAGCACTTAAGAAATTATATTATCTAAACTTAATCCAGTAGCCTAAATCACTGACAATTAATTACTTAATATTACACACAAACAATCTTTCATTCTGAATCCTAAACCATTGGCAAAAATCATGTACACAAAGTGACAAGTACACATACACACACACACACATACACACACACACACACACTTTATGGCAACTGTTGTTCTCAATATTTTTTCGGCGAATAAAGCTGGCCATACACTACAACGATTATCGGTCCCAGCAGGGGGTGGGCCGAACGATTATTTGCCCGATCACCCAATAATTGGGAAATCGGGCCGATAATCGTCTAGTGTATGGCCAGCTTAACTGTTACCCACTATGGAACAGGCCAAGTACCAGTTTGCAGATCATATAGACATATTTACATATATTTCTTTTTCTTTCTATCTTCATTAAGCATATAGAGGGCTGAATGAATTATGTTATTGCAACTGGCTAAAGTACAAGTATATCTGCAACCTCCTGACAATGTTGCCCAGTTGCCCTCAGTACCACCAGACAATGGTCCGAGTACTACCAGTGTTACTAGTACCACTGGCTGAGAACCCCTGGTGTAGTATATTTGATGGGGATATGAGAAGAAGCCCTGCACACTCTGTAAAAATCAAAGACAAGCCAAGGGTTTTGATTTAATGTCTGTGTGCACAAAGCTTATTTTTCTATCCTCCATAATCTTTCTATATCTATACCACTAACTACCTTTAATACTGCTACTTTACATAGGCTAAAACTGCTACCCATGGGCAGATCTGATTCTCTTGTCTATTGTTTCATACAGCTGCATGAATGACAATAATGAGGCTGATCTAGAGATGTGCTTATGTCTGTTTTTCTGATAGAAGAGCAGCGGAAATGAGCACTGCGCCTACTAGAGTGGGAACGAGCACAGGAAAATGGATGCACCGTTGCCCACCCACCAGTGTCCATATCAGTCTACTCTGAGTTAGTGGAACAAGGAGTTCCATGACATTTCATTTTTATTTTACTCATGTAAATAGGAGCAGCAGCAGTGAAAGGTGACTGTGAAAAGGGGATGGTGTAAGTCAGGCATGTCAAACTCCCAGGATGTAAGCGGCCCAAAAACTTTTATTGTGCAGCCCCATCTCACACAGGGAGGTCTGGAGATCATTGCTGAAAAGGGCTGCTATCACCCACCGCAGCAGTAGCAAACCGCTGTTCAGCTGTCCTGTATAACTGCTGCATCATCCGACAGCAGGAAACAGATCGCTTTACGGCAGCGTCACACAGAAGAGGAATACTGGGGAGGCTGGAGACATATGAATGGGGAATTACTGGCAGCTGGAGACATATAAATGGGGAATTACTGGCAGCTGGAACCATATGAATGGGGAATACTGGGAGCTGGAGCCATATGAATGGGGAATACTGGGAGCTGGAAAAAATGACATATATGAGAAGATTTATTTTTCTTGTGGCTCAAACAATCTTAGACTTTATTGGCCCAATTGAGGTTTTGAGTTTGACATTCCTGGTGTAAGTAATAAGCACAGGTCAGTTTCATTGGGAAAATGACCAAAAAAACAAAACATTGATGTACATAATTGAAAAAGAATAAAATATTTTTCATTACAAAAATTATGTTATTTATTTATTTCTAAATGTCAGTTTAGCAGCAGCATACCGCTACTATGCTGTGGCATTAATGTACCTGATAAAAAAAAAAACACTTAAATGGGTTTTTAAATGATGCAAATTCCCATTCGGTTCCGGGGTGACACTTCCCTACATCCTATCCAAAGATCCATCTTTCTGTGGATGCACTAAAACTCTAGATCTGGATACCTGTCCCTAATGATGGTACTATACAGTGGGCCCAAAGACTGGACTGACCATACACCTTAGTGATTTGCAGAGAAAATGTGACAGCAATTTTCTAATTGCATAAATCAAATAGCTTTGACTGACCTGATCGCATGACCAGAATAATTGGTGGCCATATTGTCAGTGTGACGACAAATCGGCTTTGGAATATACAATACACCTCAGCCTATTTCTGTTATTTTCTTTAATGGCTTATTTATCAAATACGATGCTGTCTACACAGAGCATATAAGATGAGAAAAAACGAATGCTTTAACTCCATTCTCTCATCTCGGTGCTGGCTTTCCCATACAACCGCTATTTTATAAAATCTCTCTATTCCTAAGCCTCTGACCCTTACCTCATACAGCTGTCCCATCGTGGCACTAGTTGGGGGAATGGTGTTGTTGACAAAGAAGAAAAGTGCGTCCTCAGGGCGAAGGTGAATCCGCTTTCTGATTAAGAAGTAAAATTGTCCGACTACAAGGGTCAAAAAGAATAAACTAAATAAATACACATAAAAATTATTATTAATTTACATATAAGAAAAACAAAAAAGTACAGATTTTGGGGGTTTTGGACCAGTGGCCGAAAAGGAAAGGTAAAAGTTCTGGTTTGGTCCTTTAGGAGGTATGTGGTATGGAAACATAGAATGTGATAGAAGTGGAAATTTACAGTGTTTCAATGAAATCCATGTGAGAAGTGATGTTATGGCATACACAGCATACTGTCCACTTTGAGCTCTGGTTTTGGACTCTGGTTTATGATGCAGCACTTATTATGTAACCATGAAGGATTGCGACATTAGTTATACTTCCGACTTCCAGCTTACTTAACATATCTATGTGCTGACACAGACTCAGAAGATAGCAACAGGTCTACAGAAACATCCCAATAACATACGAGAGGGGAATAACGTCATACCAGTGAGGTCTGACGGAACCAGGTATTTTCTCTTATCCAAGTCAGGAACTCGAGCTTTTGGAGCCTTTTCGACAATAACCTTAAATAAATAAATGAATAAATAAATAAATGAACAAACTCTGCGCATGAAACACTGCCCATCTTTATGGGGAGACAGCTGCAAAGTATACATTTCTGCTTAAATATAAAATAAGCTCCATATTCAAAGTTAAGCGTTCATTTAATACTTACCTTATAAATAATTCCCCATGTGTTCATGAATACATAACTCTCCTGCGTTACTAAACTCTATGAAATGTATTCAATATGACCCAAACCCTCCATTTATTTAATTGACAGAATTTTCTTTTTCCTTAAAAAACTACAAAAGCAGATGTGACTAAAGAACGTTGTGTGAAATTTATCCAGTTGTCTCCATATATAATAACATATAAATGCTGACGTTATTTATACATGACCAGGTAATCAGCACAAAAATCTTGCTTATACCGCTTTCACATCAACGTCCCAGAAAAACCCGGTATTTTGTACCCGGGACTTTTCTGGGAGCAGTGCCGTGTGTTTCACATGGCAGCGTTATAAGTCCACCAAAAACCCGGGAAATTCCCGGGTCTGACCCTTTCA
>WWET01003238.1:46394-59196 GCA_011038615.1 Limnodynastes dumerilii | reverse complement strand
TCACATCACCACCAAAAACCCGGGTTTTTGCTGAAAAACCCGGGTTTTTGGTGGTAATGTGAAAGGGGTATTAGTAAATGGATTATTTTTTCCAAGAATATGTGATAAGAGCTCTTCACGCACATAATGGTGCCAGTCTCATACTGAGCTGCTATGAGTGAGGTCAGTGGGCCTTCCTGTCCCAAAATGGTTGCTTGTAGCTAAAATTTCCCAGCATGCCCTGCCACCTATGTAAAGGCCCTGGAGTCTGGCCAGTCTAAGGTATATTTCTAATCCAACCAGATACCTTATTTAAACAAAGAAAACAACAATAATAAAACAGTCGGAATCGTGGGTGTACTGACATTATTCTTGCTTTTCCTGTTATATCAGGGTTAAAGTGTATATGACAGTTAAAGAAAACGATTTATGTACTATATTGTTATAGCAGTGCTAAACAGAATGGATTGCACTGGGGAGCGACATAAGAATCCAGCAGCATCTCATATAACATAGAAGGAGTTAAATGAAAGAGACGCTCATACATGATTTGAGCCCTCCCTTCTCATTGCAGTGCTGCTTAGTCTAGGAGAGGGGGAGAAGTGTACGCAACATCTTTCTCCAATGCACAGATGCAGCCTCCGCAGCTTATGGATTTACTGAGGGGTAGCTGACCACCCTAGGGCCTCATATGGCCCAGAGAACCATCACTTGTGACCCAATGAGTCATCACCTGTGGCCCTCAGCCTTTCCCCTTGTTGTTGTCAGATTCATTTGTCAAGGCTTGTAACACTTGTATAAGAGGCCTGCTGATATTGCATTACATATAGGGCTGTCTCTTTCTTTTATTAAATCTATTGTTTAGGTTGCTTAGAGGGCCACAATACATGGCCCCTGACTTGTAACAGGTTAACTATCACTGATTTTAACCTGCTTAATACAGAGATGCTAGGCACTAATAGCTCGTATTAAAAAGGCAAACGTTCTGATTAATGTAACAAATGTCACCACAACAATGTTCTATAACTGGTACAAGCTAACATGTAATGCCCTTCAATGAAGAGTAAACACCCAAACCATTATCATGTTTCATTAAAATAAAAAAAATAAATCCCATTGTTCCATCCCTGTGCGTATGGAACAATGACTGTGCTAACACTTGGCCTTTTCTATATGTCTGCTATAGGCAATAGTATATTGTCCACACAATGCAAAAGGCCTAGTAGACTGTCACACAATGCAGTGGATTCAATGTTCATCACAGCCAAACAACTATCTCTGTCACCTTTAAATATATAACATGAACATCTGCTAATCTTGGAAGAGGGTTATTGGACAACAGATTATAAAATGCATTAATATATGTATACAAAAGGTTCCTGGGAACTAAAGGTTAATAATGCAGGGGACTCCATTAGAAGGAAAGGATCATACTCACTGGCACCCTGTCTGGATATTTCTTCCTGATCTTCTCCCCCTCCTTCTTCCTATATTCATAGGGGTGATCCTCTTTGTACTGAAATTTCATGGCTGCTGCAGCGTTACAGAGACTCGATGCGGACAGCTGTTTAGTCACTTTAAACCCCAGTAAGAGCTACAAAGCACTGAGAGAGGGATTGGGAGTGACATCATCACTAGTCCCTCCCCTGGGCAGTACCAGCCAGATACAGGGCAGCTTATGTTTACCAGTCCTCTGCTGCTGTGGAACTACAAGACAAAGCATGCCCTGCCAGACACAGGTTAAGAGCATTCTGATATACTTTTTCTATAAGTGCTGTCACTTGTATTACAACAAGAAATGCTTGTATGGAGCATCTATGTTGACCTACTCACTAAGCCAGGTGCTTGATCTGTACAGTGTATATTTATTCATACACAGCATATGGCTATATAAGCACAATGGCAGCCCCTGTTTTGTAAGGAGAGTGCTGGGTCTCACAGTTGTCCTTGTGCATGGACTGCAGGCAGGGAAGCAGTTAATGCCATGGTGTTTTCAGAAGCTGTTGGGGGAGGAGGTTAAGTGATGCTGTGTTGTGTTGCTGTGTTGTCTTGTGACTGTGAGTCACATGAGCTGAGGAAAGGTAAACAGGTGACACACAGGGGCAGGCACATTGTGTATTCCCTTGTGCTGCTTGGCAGTTACAGCATTCAAAACAAAATGATTACTTCCCCTTTGTTTTGTAAATATATTCATTAGGTACAGTAGACTAAATATATGCAAACATTTAAAAAAATCTTATTTTCAGAACTCTAAAAAGCACAGTGTTGCTATTTCCCCGGGCCCTAGCAACCAATCAGAAAAGCAAGTTACAGCAATGAAGCTTTGCTGGCCGGGACCTGTATATATAACCTCACGCTGTCCCAAGTTTTCTTTAATTAATTAATTGATTTATGCATTCTTTCATTCATTTATAATAATGGGCGGCCTTTATATTATGTGTTGTGGGGACACTACAAGCCACAGCGGGCCTGGGTGTCAGGGCATGCTGGCGCTTGTGGTTCCCCACAATGCCAATATGCCCTATCAACCATGGTCATGCTGCCGCTTAGAGAACTAAAAGCGACAGCATGTCCAATATTTTGATGTGCTTACTTCCCTGTAGTGCAGTTTTATTATGAACTGCAATTTGACCCTAAGGCAAATAGAAGGTAGAAACGCACAGGATAGGCACAATAAAGACTGCCGCCACCATCGCTACAACAAGGATATGTACATGAGAGAATACTTTGCAATACAATGAGAAATGCTATAAGATCATCATAATCTTTCATATCAGTTCATTATATGTAAGTGCATAAGCAAATAAAAGGCATTCAGTCCACAATTGCTGGCACTTATAATCACAGTGATCAAATGCAGAGAGAGAGATTGGATTACTCAAAGTCCATGTTGAAGTTACTATGGTAGTAGCAAGTCCAATATATGAAGGATATGAAAGTTGTATAATTATTCACTGTGTCCTGCTTGGCGTTCCACCAGTTCTCCCCTCACTTCTTGGTCCTCGTTCTGGAGGTTGTACCGGTCTCGTGACCTTCTACTTTCTCCGTCCCCAATTTAGAGTTTCAAGAAGCGTGGAAGTGGAAATAGAGACACAGGGCACCACTGATAGTGCAGATATTATTTATTTTAAAGTGTGTTAAAATATACAAAAACAGGGTACTCACAAACGAAGTGGAAGATTAAATTAAATAGTCTTCTAGAGCGCATATGTTTAAATCAATTTTTTTATGTTCTTTAGACATCTCAGGTAGTCACCAACGCGTTTTGATCTGCTCTGGATCTTTCTCAAGGATCCATCTCTTTTTCAAGGTTCGAACGCATAAACCGATACTTGAAATGTCTAAAAGACACTTAATTTTAACACATGCTGTCTAGTGAACTTTGTAATATTGTCTTCCACTTAATTTGGGAGTACTCTAATTTTGTATATTTTGAAACACTTTGTGAAATAAATAACATCTTTCTCAAGATCCGGAGCAGTTTGAAATGCGTTGGTGAAAACCTGAGATATTTAAAGGACATAAATATAGCACTTCTAATTATTCCATGAGACCAGATATAGTATTGCAAAGTATTGTTTCATTATACATATCCTTGTTGTAATGGTGTTTATATCCTTAGTACCACCCCCAAGTTTATTATGTTTTTTAGAAGAATGAAGGGTTTCTTTTTAATTCCATTCTTTATATTTCTTTTTAAACTGGGTATTTGCAGCCATATTGCTTGCAATACCTAAAATACAACATTGCCCATGTCATTCAGTGCCTGTTTACCGTGCGATGTGGGTGATGTAAGATGTTGCCCTGTCCTACTGGACACAATACGCAATGTTCTCATCTATAAGACAGCAACATTGCAGGAAATTGAATCAGGACCCTAGCGTTAGTGTTAATTGTGATGCTATTTTTGATAATGTGTACACATGCACAAGCTAAGCTGCTTTTAACTTCCAAAGTGTATCCAACTAAGAATCACGCACTATATTGTAAAGTGTCGAATATACCCGTAGGTAAAGAGGGACAGTTTAATGCTAGTGAAACACACATGTTCCCTATACATTTGTGTCTCTGAATCTGTGCGTGATTGCAGTGATTGATGATATATATATATATATATAAACACAGTATTTATGGATGAATGTGTAATAATATTAGTCAGTGACATACCATTGTTCACACATGGACTGATGCTGACTCACTTTGTAAAGCTTAACAGGTCACATGGTTTGTCATATGACACAGCTTTATTTTTGGCATGACAGGATATAGGTTTTTGTTTTGCTTCTATCTGCCATTTTTATTGTGACTCATATTATCTATTTACTTTATATCATTTACACAGCATTGATTTATCTTTCATTCCTTTACTGTCATATATAATAGAGAGTGCGGCTAATCTGTGCTGCACTGTGGGAGGTTATGCGTAATGGTGGAGCTGTTCTAAGAGGACAACAGTTAAGACGGGGAAATCCTCTCCTGGCTCCCCTTACACCAGGGAAGGAGTATGCACTAATGAATGACAATCAAGATTAGTCTAACCATCCACAACACATAACAATGAGTAATAAATAAAACAACAATCCTTTTAAAAGTAGAAAACAAATGAATTCAGAATAATAATAGTAGTAGTAATAACACCTATAGCTCAGTCATATAGGGGTAGATCCAGACCTAAGTTGTATCTACGTTCGTTGGCTCAGCGTATTTACGCTATCGTAAGTACTATGCACTCCCCTCGCTTGTACATAATTTACTTGTTCTTCGCTTGCCAAACCCTACCTTATCTTTTCAGAGCGTAAGTACTGACGTACGTAAGGCATTGTCGTACGTAACCCGGCCCATACTGTACGATTTAAATACTTCCCTCCACCTACACAGCGTAATTCCGGGTGTCGTATGAGAGAACCGTCCTCTGGTTCGTGTTTACGCTGAAGGTACGTATGATCAGAGTTACGAAGTGTAACATCTGCCGCGCGCATTCGCAGCACAAAGTGCTGATTTTACGTAATTGGCTAGCGTAAATACGCTAGTGTACATAGCTCAGCATCTGGCCCGTAGAACGTGTACAGTGAGCCATTGGGGGTCTGGATCTGGTTCATTACCTGGAAAGCCCAAGTTGCAGTGATATGACATTATTAAATGGTAAACCAGATATGTGATCATATCTGTTCACTGTTCATTCGGGAGTCCCTTAACATTGTTTATTACTTTAAATTTAAGTGAGTTCAGATAGATATCTGAAGGACAAAGCCAGTTAAAGCCCTTTGAGGCCAATATACTGGCAGATGGCACCATCTACTGGCAGTGCTGGGAAATGCAATGTTACATTTGCAGTCATACTTTGAAGGTATATTAGAGATGATACAGGTTTATTGGGGTCTAAGATAACATGTAGTTTAATGTATGTGGGGTATACTAGCATTTGAAAATTTGCACTATATGCAGTATATAACGTGCCATTCCCAGATCCCTATTCTACTCCACATATATTATAGTATGTGCCATACCCTATAGTATGTACTTTATAGGTGTGGGTCCTGGATTAGAATGGCCCTATTTCAATAGTTCGCAGCTGGCTGGGATTTTGATTGCATATGCCTCAACTGAGCACCGAGCTTTCGGTACTCCGAAAGGTAAGAGAAAATAGTCCCCCACTCCTTTCCCTAATTCTAACCCTAACCCTCCCTCTCATTACCCTAACCCTTACCTTCCCTTCCCTGCAGCCTGACCCTAATCCTCCCTTCCTGGCAGCCTGACCCTATCCCACCATCTCCCGCAGCCTGACCCTAACCCTCCCTCCCCTGCAACCTGACACTAACCCTCCCTCCCCTGCAGCCTGACCCTAACCCTCCCTACCCCGCACAAATAGTTTACTCACCTGTCCCTTGTTCCGGCGATATCAGAGGCAGAGGTGTGGCGGAGGGGTATCGCCATTTCTGAAGGTGAATGGGTGAAGTATGCCGAACGGCATACTCACCCATTCTAAAAAAACAAAAACAAAAAACAAAATAGAAACTCTACATTATTCGAAATAGGGACATCTGAAAAGGAATTTTCTGATGTCCCAATTTCGGAAAGCAGAGTTTCTAAGCGGGAACTGACAATGGTCTATACTATAACCTTCAGTAAAAATACATTTTTATTAACATTATATAGTATCAAATTTGGTGCAGTGCAAGAATACAGCTACTCATCTGGTCCTGCTTAGGAACCTATTAATAAAATTCACAAGATAAACAAAGCACCACCTTTAACTTTTGTTAAATAGATAACTTTAATTTTTTTATATTTTAAATTAAATGTTATTGAGATGCTAACTTGTTATAGTAAGTTTAGTGGTATAAATAAGAAGACATATTGGAGATTAATAAATAATGACAAATGTTTATTTTTTTTTATTAGAGGCCAGAAAATTTAGGCATTTGGTGTTGCCATAAAGATTGGGCCAATTGCCCAATACTGGTTGTGATAAAAGCATTGCTAGCATTACAACAATATGATAGTGAATCTTCTAGATCAGGTCTTGCTAACCTAGCGTATGGCCCCTTCCTTACGCCGGGTGAAGGCTCCCCTAGCTTCGCCCGGCGTAAAGAAGGGGCCATACGCTCACACAGGAGCGCATGGCCTCTTAGCACGCCCCCCCACCCTCATTTACTTACCTCCCCCCGCCCACCAGCAGTAACGTGAGAGTAAGGACGCTGGAGGACGTCCCCTCCAGCATCCCTATAGCGCTACTATGGACGCCCGATCTTAGATCGGGCGTTTCCATAGTAACGCCGGGCAACATCTGCCCGGCGCATGCGCATTAGAGCTACGGCCACCGTACTAGCGACGGCGGCCGTAGCTCTGGATCAGGCCCATGTACTCTATATAGTGTGCCATCTCCAGACCCCTAGTGTAAGCCACATGTATTGCAAATATTTGGAAATTTGGAGTTTTAATGGAGGTGCCGTGACAGACTGTATACAATAAATGTACCCCAGTCGAGTTATGTTATCATGACCATGGCATTTGTGATGTACTAATGATACACCAGAAAAAAACACACTAGGGAAAAAATAAAATAAATCACATATGGGAACTGTATACTAAGTGGATAACTCTTAATTATGGTCCCACTGAAATAGTATATGTATTTATTATAATATAGTGTCCGTTTAAAGTGAATGTGGCCATCAGCCGGGATCATTTGTTCCTATGACCTGCACTATAGAACTTTCCTAGTTGGTTTAATTAACTTAAGAATAAATAAATTCCTATCAGCTGTATACCTTAGACTCTGGATTTGATTTTCAGGGTGGCTACTGTTAATAGCCCCACCTCAGCGGAAAATCCATGAACCTATTTACCAATTTAATCTGGGTAAGCGAGAGGGGCACACACTGATTACATTGTATCAGGGCTGTAACTAAAAATATTAACAACGGGCAAAAAGGAAAAATGGTGCCCACAACCTTATATTAATAACCAGTTTAACATTAAAAATTAACTTACTAGTGCCCCATTTCGGCTTTGCGCCCTGGGGGACCACCCCTTTCGCACAGACCTAGTTACGGCCCTGCATTGTATACAAGCACAGAGCTAAAAACTGCAAATCATGCACAGATCACAAGCATACGCCTGAACTCTGTGCCGGGCTCTTCATTATGCTATGACTGGGAGTGACTGGGAATAGGGTATTATTTGAAGGGCCCTTGAGGTTAGGGAACTTCAGGGTAAACTTTAAAACCCTTAAAAAGTCTGTCTTGTCATTAGTGTTGCTCTGAGGCAACTAAAGATTAGTGTATTTAAATATCACCTTTAAGCTGGATACAGACTGGTGTTATTTCTAGTGATGCAGCATTTTCAAAAGACAGCATTTACAATCTGAAGCCCCGACCTGCATCACAATGCACTCGTACACACTACAATCTATCACCCAATGGATCTGTATTGAACTGTTCCTATAACCCTCAGCTGTAATGATCTGCAGACTCACAAAGGTGGCCCTAAGCAGAAAGTTAAAGGGGATCATTTCCCTGAAGGTCAGGACATAGTACACACTGTATATTTCCTCCGACATCGTCTTACCCTCCAACTGTACCTGTTAAGCAGACGCAGTACCTTTTTTTAATGGTCCTGTACCGGATTCTGGCTCTTTAATTCCCTGCCTCCTATACTTACCTTCCAGTCCTGCAGCATCTGATCACTATAGCAGTGATGCAGGGACAGATTCCTACAGCTCTGCTAAATTGACAAGACTCTCTCCTGTGAGTATTTAGCTAATATGATAAGGTGTAAAGTGGGATTTTACACCTTTTAATACATGCAAATGAGAGCAGATTAGAGCCACACCCCCTTCACTAGACAAACCACACCCCCTTCATGAACACGTTCCTCCAGGTGTACCTATTTCCTATTAATAAATATCGGAGGGTATGCATCGTGACATCACTGATTAAAAAAAAAAACTGTTACCAAAAATCAAATCACACGATATGATGGTGTTTCACATGATTCTGCAGAATCGTTGGACTGTACACACTTGTAAGATGTCAGAGCTAACTGACTGTATTGGTGATCTGCAGAATTGTATAGAATTAGTAAAGGGGAGCAATAAGACTTAATCTTGGACACCCCTGGCTATCACCAAAAGCATGGAACTGCCTAGGAACTGTATATACTTGTATATGTCTTCTTGTCCATAGAAGCGTGTTGATCATGGTTACAGGTCATATGTAGAATTGTGTGGGTGAGAACCTTCAGCCTAATCACTTTAGATCTACATAAGACTCCTCTCCGCATGGATAATACATTACAATACTTTTCACTTTGCGTGACCTGCTGTATATTGCGGAGGTCAGTGTAAGAGATTTGGTTTAATTACTGGCACTGATGTGTTGGTGTTCTATGATACAGGTATTTCATTTCTTTCCTCCGGGACTGGATCAAGATGACAAAGTTTGTGATTACTGCGGGCAACAGTGAAGCGGCTCATATGCAGGGCTTCTTCATAACATGGAGGGGTCTCTGGTCCTGGGAACACGGACTGCGGTGGCGGACCATGGGAATGCGATACAGCAAAAATCCTCCGGGCAGCTGGGCCAAACACAGACTGAAGAGCTGTTAAGAGAAAGCGGTATCAGGGGTTAACACAGTACATGTTATCCGTTTACCATTGATTCCTATTTGGTAATAGCTGTGCATTTCTTATGGGCAGTCTTGCCAAGAGCTTCATAAGCGCATAGATTTTTAAATGACTTGGGGAGAAGTGATAACAGGCATTTATGAGAAATACACAGATAAAACTTTACTGACTGACTTGGTAACTTTTTTGTCCCCTTATTGGTATTATTTATGCAGTACCCAAGAAAAGCTCACCCAATCTTCATGGTCAGGTAAATAGTGTCCTTGGGCCTGACCCAGAGCTAGGCTGGCCCGCTGGCCGTAAGTAGCTCTGCAGCACCCCCCCGACACTCCCCCTGTGGCCGGGGTAATTACCCATTGTTACGCCGGCTCAAGGCTACTTTAACTTCAGCCGGCGTAACAGTAGGTAATTACGTCAGCCACAGGGTCGTAACTGGCCTAACCCGTCCTCCCTCCCTCATTTAGTTACCTTCCCCCGCCTTCCTTTCCGTAACGGTTACGTAGTTACGACGAGGAACGCCCCCCTCGCCATAACTACACAACAGTTAGGGATGCCCGATCATAAGGATCGGGTCTCCCTAACTGCGCCAGGTAACATCTGTCCGGCACATGCGCAGAACGGCAGAAATGCCGTTCTTACGCATACGGCCGCCGTACCTAGTGCTGTCTGGATCAGCCCCCTTGTGTCTTTTCAACAAGACGTCGAGTGAGGATTACCTCCCATGACAGTGGCCTGGATTCTGAGATCAGATGCTTATGCGATAGCTGGCCCGCAATTTCCACGCATCCGTTTGATCGCATCAATAATCACTTCCCTCACACGGACAGATTTCCAATATCTAGGTCCTACCTTAACTTTTACGACATTTGCGAATAGAAAATGACAATGAATGGTGAATGTCTGGATAGGTACACAGATAGAGGGAATGCCTATAATGTACACTGTAATACCAGTCACATTAGCAGACAGCTTATTTGTCAGAAGTAAGTAGCACAGATGCATACGTTTGCGCAGAAGTGAAAAGCGTCCTTGATTCAATCTCAAGGCATGGAATTGGAAGGGGGGGTGGTTTGGAAACTGGATATTAGGAGACAGTTAAGTTATTTAAAAGGTGTATTGTCCTTTAATGTTATATTGAGCAGATTACGTTCTGATGCGTGTACATTGCAGATCACAAACTCAGACAATTTCCAAGTTGAGTGCATGGAGATAAGGAAATCCTCGAAGGTCTGAATACGCTCTGTTCACGCTCTCCACTTCCCTCTGTACATGCTCTCTCCTCCACTCTGTACACGCTCTCTTATTCACTCTCTACATGCTCTCTCCTCCACTCTGTCCACGCTCTCCTGTCTGATCTGTTCACGCTCTCTCCTGTGATCTGTACATACTCTCTCCTCTGATCTGTGCACGCTCTCTCTTCTGATCTGTGTACGCTCTCTACTCTGATCTGTGCACGCTCTCTCCTCTGATCTGTGCATGCTCTCTCCTCTGATCTGTGTACGCTCTCTCCTGTGATCTGTGCACGCTCTCTCCACTGATCTGTGCACACTCTCTCCTCTGATCTGTGTACACTCTCTCATCTGATCTGTGCACGCTCTCTCCTCTGATCTGTGCACGCTCTCTCCTCTGATCTGTGCACGCTCTCTGCTCTGATCTGTGCATGGCTTCTCTTCTGCCTATCCTCGCACTCGCTTCCTCTCCTCCGGATGAGTGGGGAACAGTTAACCCTGTAAGCACTTTGGCGCCGGCTAACTGATGGCGCTCTAAATATTATGGTCACATACTACACCTCACTACAATTAACAAAAACATTTTGCGTATATGAAATGTGCGTGGCATAATTTCAGCAATCACTGAGTACATAATAGCACTTTATAAGTTACATAACATCGTCCTGTAGTACTGTCCTTTACACGACTCACAGGTGATAGTACTCTGGATGGTGCTGTCATGGTCAATGGCTATGACTGTGACTTCACAGGGTTGCTCCCCTCCTCTCTCTGGGCAGCGCTGTTGTCTTAGGTACCAGCAGCGTAGACAGGTACAGGTGATCCCGAATATTAGAAGCAGAACTCCGGCAGTGACCACAAGCCTGAGGCAGGAGGGGACAATGACGAAGTTAGTCGTATAATCAAGGTGCAATAGCCACAGGTAACAATATTAAGGCAATCAATAGGAGTATTTTGGTTTTGTGGAACAGCAGTTCCTGTATCTTCTCAGAGTATTACATTTCTTAATGGTCCTGTGCTTTATTAGTTATCAGAGTGCTTTCCATTACTGCAGTGTATTCAATTACTAAATCCATCTTTCTGAGCTCATTCAAGTAAATGATTTTAGGTGTTTTTTTCAGATAGACTGCAGACACAAGTAACTTACTACTGAAATGCTTTAGGCACTGATCATGATTAAACCTTACACTGAGATCACGTTAGTCAGGATAAATCATTTACAGAATGCAAAAATTAAAAGACTACTCTGCTATTTAAATAGCACAAGTGGCAGCACTAACCTCGGCCAATGCCCGAGTGCCAGCCCATCCAGTGAGTAGATATGCCTCTGAGGTTGGGTGAAGGTCAAAGAACATTGGGCCAGATCCAGATCTACGTTTCCATTACGTTTCAAGACGTAGCGTATTTACTATGCACCTCCCTAGGCATTTCCCTCGCTCGTATGTACTTTGGCCGTTTTACGTTTCCCGAACCCAACCTTAACTTTATGCATAAGTACTGAAGTACATACATGATACACGTACGTAAGAGCATAAGCATGCCCATACTGTATGATTTAAATGCCTCACACCCACAGGTGTCGTATGGTTGGCACTCCCCTTAGTTCGTAGTTACGCTGTTGATACGAGGCTAGTACATACGTTCAGAGTTACGTGGCGTAACATCTGCCGCGCGCATGCACAGTACATACAAAACAGCGATTTTACGTTAGCGGCTAGCGTAAAAGCGCTAACGTACTTAGTTCTGGATCTACCCCATTGCTTGCAATAGTTTGTACTTATTTCTACCTCTGTAGAATTAAACAGAACTAGATTGTCGCCATCATATCTGACAGGTGTATAATATATGGGCATCTATTTAATCATGTGGGCACCTCTAATGACAGCAGTCAGTCATATGGACACGTTTGTATATATGAAATTTTAAGGTCAGTTTACTGCTTAGTATATAATGGTGTTGGCATCACTATTTTGTAGTCACAGGAATTCCTCTTGATCGTTTATTTTCAATACTGCGGATGTGTCCTGGGTCCCACTATTACTGACAGCGGCCCTCACTGTTTTAGAGATTGTAGTATTTGGCTACTACAGAGTTTGGAGAAAAACCAGAAACAGGAACAAAATTACTCTTGGATAATCTTTAATGCAAATTAATTTTGTTTTGTATTTTATTTTTGCATGCAGGGAAATACTTGGACAATGGGGCAGATGCAGACTTATGCAAAATGCTTGTTTAACACTCACAACAAGCAGATAAGGTCTGTTATATTATTGTTATTATTTTTGTTATTATTATTATTACTAATATTGGGGTAGATCCAGAGCTACGTACTCAAGGGATTTTACGCTAGCCGCTAGCGTAAATTCGCCCATTAGACCTTACTGAGCAAGCGTGCAGCAGATGATATGCCTTTTTGCAGATGACACCAAGGTATGTAACCGGGTAGACACGCCAGGTGGGGTACAGA
>WWET01003238.1:33895-44864 GCA_011038615.1 Limnodynastes dumerilii | reverse complement strand
ATCGGGCGTTTCCATAGTGACGCCGGGCAACATCTGCCCGGCGCATGCGCAGTACGGCTACGGCCGCCGTACTAGCGACGGTGGCCGTAGCTCTGGATCAGGCCCAAGAGCTTTAGAGAGGGTTAAGAAAGGGTATAAGTGTTAAATTCAGGGGATTCTTTAAACTGCATCAATGGGAGTCATGCCACTGCAAAGTCAAGAAAGTTATCTGAGGCTGAGGATATAACCACCTCCATGGACATATAGTGATCTGTTCTGGTAAACCTTTCACCTAGGTGGTGTGCGTGGGGGGGGTTGATCTCCAGAGGACTGGGATAAGTGCTTTTGTTGTACTGCTGAGATGCTGGAACAGGGTCCTCCTAATGGCCGAAGGGGAGAGATGTGAGAGACAAAGGAACCAGGTCTTCCAAGTAAGGAGGATGTCCTGACTCATGAATCTCTTAGAGATGGCATGGACTAACTGCCAGTAGGGGCGTGGACAGGCTCACCATGGGCCGGATCCAGACCTACGCCCGTGAGCGATCGTGCGCCGGTCGGGAGCGTAAAACCGGGACAAAAAACGCACTGCGCGTGTGCAGTATGACAACTTCCGGTCGTCGACATGACATGAGCGTACAGCGAGCGTATTTTGAGCGTTTTTTTCGCCCAAGGGGTGTGCGTTTTGTACGACGATAGTCCGTACGCTTACTACACAGCAAAAAGTATACAGCGAGCGTATTTTCAGCGTAATATTCGCCCAAGGGGCGTGCGTTGTGTACGACGATAGTCCGTACGCTCGAGTTACTACACAGAGGCGGGGATAGCCATTTAAATTGTACAGTATGGGCTGCTAAGCCCCGTATGACCAGCGTATCGGTACGAAAATTCGTACGGACGCTTAAAAAAGTTAGGGTAGGGTTCAGCCGCCGTAAGTCGGTACAATCAATGGGAGTGTTATGGGCGTGAAAATTTATACGCCCGGGCGATCATATGTTATGCTCGCGGGCGTAGGTCTGGATCAGGCCCAAAGTGTGTAATTCTGGGGATGTGGTTGCCTGTCTTTGGACAATAATACGGCTACCAGCTGTATCGTTGTAGAAAACCTCAACCAATTCCCAATAGCGGCAGACTGTGGCAGGTAGGTGTGGGTCTGCGGGATGAACAGCCCTTTCTCAAAAGGGCTGTGTCATACCTCTGTATACCAAAAGGTCTTTTAAATTGATTGCTGCTGCCTCAAGGAGAAGAAGCGATCAGTTATCCCTGGAACAATGACTGTACAGCGAATGGTGAGTATTACTTCTACCCTAAGTCTTTTTTTAATTCTTACCCTAGCTCTCCCCTTCTATTACCCTAACCTTCCATTCCCTGCAGCCTGACTCTATCCCCCCTTTATTACCCTAACCTTCCATTCCCTGCAGCCTGACTCTATTCCCCCTCTATTGCCCTAACCCTCCATTCCCCACATCCTGACCCTAACCATCTCTTCCCAGCAGCTAGACACTAAGACCCCCCTTCCTGTAGCTTAACCCTAAGACCCCCCCACCCACAGCCTGACCCTAAAACTCCCCTCCCTCTAGCCTAACCCTAAGACTCCCCTCCCAACAGCCTGACCCTAAGAGTCCCCTACCCACAGCCTGAGCCTAAGAGCCCCCCTCACCGCAGCCTGACCCTGTATCTAGTACTCACCACCGGCGGAGTGGGGGGTTTCCGAATGAATGAAAGGGTACGGCATGCTTACCCATTCATTGTTAAAAATTTTGCAGTGAATAGTATTTTCAAAGTAGAGGCAGACGAAAATCAGCATTCGGTTGCATGTATTTCTGAAATACTAATTTCTGGCTACAGACTGTAACCGGTGGCAGGTTTGGGCTATGGTTAGGCCTGAGAAGGGAAGGTTAAGAAGTTAGAGTTAGGGCTTAAAGGGAAGTTTAGGGTAAGGCTGCTGGACAAGGAGGGTTAGGCTGCGGGGCATGGAAGATTAGGGTTAGTGCTCAAGAAGGGGAAGGTTAAGGTTAGACTGTGAAAAATGGAGGGTTAGGGTTAGCGTGCAAGTGCTTACCTGTTGCCGAATCATTAAGTCGCAACTCTGCACCTTTCCAAAATGGAGACAGCCGGCAGTCGTTATTCAACTGTAGCACAATTGTCTGTCTATCGTGTCGGCAAACCACACCCGTAATTCTTGTTCATTTAAATTTCACAAATATTATAGTTTTTACTTTTTATAAATTGAAAATGGAGGATTTAATTTTCTCCATTTTTTTTTTAAAATGAAGATGATCAAGAGATATCTACGCTGATTATAAAATGTATAAATGATGTGGGATAATTAAAATTTTGAAAACTATTCACCAGATCTTCACTTCTTTCCACTTTAAGATTTGGAGATTTACATTTTTTTGAAATTTATAGCGTGGTGACATCTGCTGCACACATGCGCAGTTGTAATGTTCAGGGTGACTTGCACAAGCGGCTCGCGGACGTCCCCTAACATTACTAATTTAGGGCCTGATCCAGAACTACGCCTCGGAGCAAATTTACGCGTGGCTGAGATGTAAAATCGCTGTTTTGTACGCACTGCGCATGCGCACCATAGAAAATACGCATATTAACGTAGTGTAATTGTGAACGTATGGGCCATTCACGTATATGTGTCACGTAAATACTTACGTGTGGGCGTGCCAATTTTACGTATCAACAAAATACGTCTGAAATACGTGAAGTAGGCGGGGGGTTGTATTTTAAGTGTACAGTATGGGCGTGCTTAGTTGCGTAAATTCGTCCAGCCCATACGTACGTGTGCGTGTGACTGCGGTTACGTTGAAAAAAGTTAAGGTAGGGTTTGGAAAGCGTATCTTAAGTAGGGTTTGGAAAGCGTATCTTGACAAAATACGTCCATGCAAGGGGTGTGCCGAGGGGAGTGTAACGAATTTATGCGCACGAAAATACGCTCCGCGAATAAACGTACGGCAAACGTAGTTCTGGATCTACCCCTTAGTCCCTTAGACTTTTATTTAACAAAATATATAATTTTACAATGTGTTAAACACATTTATTGCCACAATTCACAGGTGTTAAGGTATTTGTTGTATAATTGACTCACTGTTTGGAATTTTCACAGTCTGCTTCACAGGCTACCTGGCCGACCTGTAACACATTAAACTGTAGTAAGTGTAAAATTTACTAATACCTTCTTAAACATATCTGACAGATACATTTTAACAAGCAAGAATGTTATTATTGGCTGCTTACGACAAAATGTTACAATTTTTTTTACAGTGTTTTATTCATTCATACATACAAAAAAACCAGGAAGACCACTAATAAATGTAGCATTAAGAAACCATTATGAGATGCTGGATGAGTTTGGAGTAATGCTAGTAAGATCCGCTGTCGTTTTACAGTGGAAAAGTGATTGTAAAGCTGGGTACACACCTATGCAGGCATACATGAGATGTAATGGGTCTTACAATCTCACTGATGAAATCACTCATGATTGAAAGTCCCAATGACCAATCACCTGTGCACATTGGGACTGATCCAGATCTACACTGGCCCGCTGGCCGTAAGTACAGCCAGCGTACCTCTGGAGCACTCCCCCGACACTCCCTCTGTGGCCGGCGTAATTACCCACTGTTACACCGGCTGAAGGCTACCCTAACTTCAGCCGGCGTAACAGTAGGTTATTACATAGGGTCGTAACTGCTCTAACCTGCCCTCCCTCCCTCATTTACTTACCTACCCCCGCCTTCCTTCCATAAGGGTTCCATAGTTACGGCGAGGAACGCACTCCTCGCCGTAACTACGCAACAGTTAGGGACCGGGTTTCCCTAACTACGCCAGGTAACATCTGGCCGGCGCATGTGCAGAACAGCAGAAATGCTGTTCTTACGAATACGGCCACCTTAACTAGTGCGGCGGCCATAGCTCTGGATAAGCCCCATTATACCAATTTACCAGCAGATCTGAGATCCTCATCTCTCCTAACTGTCTGCTGAAACAATGGTGACTCCATACACACTGTACAGATACTTGCCTATGCTTCACAGAAGACAATATTCACATTGGACCATATTCACAGATTATGACGCAAGGGAACTAATGCAAACTGCTTGCGTAAGTCCCCTTGCCTGTAACATCTGTGCATGCGTGCATCAGATGTTACACAACGGATATCTACGCAGATGGAACTCTGTTCCGTTCGCATGAAGATCCGTACGACAGGGGCGAACCTTGCCTTCTGCATGACAAAATCCCGCATGCAGGGGCAGATTGCGGACAATGTGGGCTGGGGCTATTTATCAAGTGCCCACACTATATGGCATGCTTTGGGGGAGGATGCAGTGGGAACCCTGGAGATCTGCAGTGTGTGGGGGCCTATTTTCAGATGGAGGCCTGGGGCTGAAGTCCCAAAAGCCCCATTGTTAACCTGGCCCTGCCCGCATGACAGGGTTTGCCATGCAAATAACGCAAACAGGGTGGAGATACTCAGATCAGCACGGATATGTGTTCATACGGACGCAGATCTGTGCAACAAAGTTACAGTTGTATTTATGGACACAGAAGTGCAGGAGATTTGCAGACTCTCCTGGGATACTGGGACAACTGCCCAAATTTCAGGAGTCTTCCGGATATTCCGGGAGAGTCGTCAAACCTGTGTAATTGGGAGAGTATAGGGATGCATGTGAAAGGGATCATGCAGGGCCAGATTACCAAGTAGGCAGAGTAGGCACTGGCCTATGGACCCAAAATATTGAAAAAATAATCAAGTCAAAGAAATGAAAACTTTACCTCAAAAACTATAGAGAAAATATATGATTTAATAAAATTGTTGGTTGGTAAAATGAAAAACATGTTAGGAGATAATTTGTGAGGGGGCCCCGAGATTTTGACTGCTTAGGGGCCTCCACAGGGTTTAATCTAGCACTAAATACAGGAAGACTGTTGTCACCTATTCTGTACCTACCCATGAAAGCAGGTTTACTTAGCAATGTATTTCCGTATCATGCCTCTATGATATCTATTTTCATAGTCACTGTTTACATTTCAGCACCATGGACCTGATTCAGAATTACATACGCACGTCACTTAAGCATAGTAAGTTACGTGATTTTCAACTGCGCATGTGCAGTAACCATTTGCGTATGGTTCTTGCTAATGCAAATTGCATACTTAAAATTCCGTTCTGAAATTACGTCCGTCCTCCTAACTTAAGAAGACTGGGAGGAACACGGAATTCTAATTATATTTCAAGGCAAGGGACCGGATCCAGACCTCTGCGTGCTTCCGTGCGCACGGGAGTCTGAAGTTACGCGAGACAGAGGGGAGTGCACACCCCCTGTCACTCCCCTCTGTCATGCGGGCTTTATGGCAGCTTACGCTGCCATAAGCCTGCCTTAAATGCGACGGGCGGATCAGCGGTCCGTACGACCGCTGATCCACTACAGTGTGGGAGCCCCCTCCCTCCCCTCCCACACTGTACACTTTACATGCTTCCCCCCGCCTGCTTAAGCGGGCGGAAGGGAAGCACAGCCCATTTGCACGCAAATGGGCTCGGACAGAACAAAGTTCGTAACATCTGGAGGACGTCATTAAGAACACATGACTTTTGTAATTTAAGGCAGCAAGCTTTCATTATTAGATTACATGCTGTACCTGTAATTAAACCAATGCTTTAGAAGCTACTCAGAGGTCAATAAACAATCCAGTATGAATGAGACTTATCTGGTAAAATGTTTTGCTACATGTGTATTTATGTGATATGTAACGTTTGTCTAGTTTATTAATAGTCATTATTAGTTTAACAAAAAATGTCAATATATGTTAAATAAAATTTTAACAAATGTTTAATATTTGTAAAGTTAAACTTAGTAAACTAAACTAAAATAAATTTATTCACAAACATGAAAATGAGTGTTATATATATATAATATATTAGAACTGACACTACACAGTTAGACATTAAGTTAGTGTCTTACAGCCTGCATTTCATTTATCACTATATTACACACACTTTAGTCAGTATATTATAAAAAAAACCCAAAACATTATTTAATTGGTCCCATCGTAATGTAAGGTATGAAATTTGAAAACATTTAAATAATAATGGTAACATAATTATAACAATAATAATTGCACAATAACATGTACAGTGTAAAACTTTCTACAAATATTACATGTAGGGCCTGATTCAATTGCAGGCGGTATTTTAAAACCCCTAATTCAACTGGTTTTTTTTACGCTGCGCTAAAACAGCAGGCAGCAAAGTAAAAAAATTAACGGGAGAAAAAAAAAACTGTTTCTAAACGCCGCAAATCACCTCCTGCTAGCAGGAGGTATCTGGCGCTACTGAGAGGCTATTACCCAGTGCCTGAAATCACGATACTTCAGGCACTGGGTAATAGCCTCAGTAGTGCCGGCACTTCCTGCTAGCAGGAAGTAATTCGCGGCGTTCAGTGAAAGATTTTTTTTCCCCCTAGCAGCTGCTCAGCGGTCCCTGGATGGCAGGGCATGGTGCCTAATGCCCTGCCATCCATGGGCATGCTGATGCTTGTAGTTCTACAAGCATCAGCATGCCCTGTTGGGGCACAACATAGGGCAGCGTTAAAAATCCGCACCTCTCATAGGTGCGGATTTTTATCATTCAAAAACCGGCGTATTTTTAACGCTAGAAAGATAATTGAATTGCAAAAAAAAAATATCGGCCGTAATTTTACAAAAAAATTGCGTTAAAAATACGCCGGCGAACACTTTTTAGCTAATTGAAACGGGACCGTAGTGTTCATCATGATTTCCTGTAGTTACTTGATTAATAGCAATAACAGACAGCTCAGCATCATGTGCACATTACATACTCAACAGGTACGCAATTTCCGTACCAAACTTATGCACAGAAAATGTCCGCGCTTAAAATGTGCATGGATGTAATTTAATAGTGGGTGTTCCTATTATTTTCCGTGCACGGTTGCGTTCCTAATTTCCGTACTTATTTTACGTGCGTTCCTAAGTTGCGAACGCATTTCAAACGTAATTCTGAATCAGGTCCCATGTAATATTATAAGTCCTGGACATTTATGTCATTTTATGCTTCTCTGTCATTTGTCTTTGTGTAAATGTCTTTTTGAGTTACACATTACCAGATAGCATGCAGTGACCACAGACAGGGAAATCTGTCCTCTCATGTTACTGTGACACATAGAACCTGGGAGATAAAATAAACAACATTTACAAGACGCTCACATTCTACTGTGAGTTGTAGCTCAGTTTCATATTACTAATGACACAACATGAAGAGCAAAATATTGTCTTATCATTTTAAATATGCACATTTGTAGAAAAACATGTTTATACACAAGGGGCCAGATTTACTAAGCTGCGGGTTTGGAAAAGTGGAGATGTTGCCCATAGCAACCAATCCGATTCTAGCTGACATTCTCTAATATGTAATAGGAACATGAGAGTTAGAATCAGATTGGTTGCTATAGGCAACATCTCCACTTTTCCAGATCCGTAGTTTAGTAAATCTGGCCCAAGGACACACAAAGACACATAATAAAAGAGAGAGAAACTCTTCAATAGTTTGGGAGAAAAGTAAAAAAAAATGTTTCTTCTAAAAATGTTAGCAGATTAGGTTACAAAATAATTATTTTTTATTGTTTGTTTTTTCTGGATCTCCTACCAATATGGATAGGACAGAGTTACTTAAGAATTAGTAGCAATAATTATACATCCTTGTATAAATAATCAACTTAAATTGGGCCTGATTCAATTAATGAATTCAATTAGATTCAAATTAGAATCGCGGCCCGCAACAGATGGAAAAATGTTCGCACAATTAGGGGCCTGATTCAGTTAGCAGAGCACCCACATATTTTGCGGTGCGATGCTAATTGTGCAAATTATTCTTTTCCTAATTTTATATGCGCCTCAGAGAGATGCGTATAAAAATCGGGTACCGTAATAGACAGGAAAATGTGCACCGCTATTATCTTTCTGTCTATTGCGGGCTGCGATTCTAATTGAATCAGGTCCAAAGAAATGAAAACTTTTCAAGAAAGGGAAAATTAGGGAAAAATTAATTTAATCATCCAATCATGGATGTTCATGGCATGTAACATTATTTACATTTAATTTCCATACACAAGGCCACTTATTCAGAATTTTCTGACTACATACATGTCCTATGTTTCCTCTACTACATTTATAGATTGACCCCTAAAAATCTAAAATTGTAAATCATTTATTTTAGTCCTTAAAAAGTAATAAACAACCCATAGTTTAATACTTCCAGAAACGTGTCTGAGAAACACTTGAATAGAATAGATGTGAAATATCTTCACAGGTTGATACCAAAATCTGGTTTTAATCAATTATTTCCATGGCCTTCTCAAGGTATATTCGATACACTACTACCAGCTGTGGTGCAATCTCAGTGCTATTCCCTGGGAGATTTACACGGTATTGGGGACAAGCTTATTATACCATTCATAACTATACATGTGGTGCTTGTGATATATCATACAGTAATCACACCTTGTTATATTATCTTTTTCTTGTCCCCCATTTTTATCCCTTCATCCTTTTGAATGCAGTTCAATAATAACATTGGACACTATTAATACCAGGGATAACACGATATCAAGCGGTTTTCCCGGACAAAGGACCTGATTCACACTTAAGAAGCTTCTTAAAATAAGAACGTAAAGTTACTCCTGAGCTAAACCATGTTGATTGCAGGGGAGTCATATTTCATTTGTTGCAAACAGTACTAGTGTTGAGAGGTGATATTTCCCAGCCCAAGTCTAAATAACAGTGTAATAGTAAAGCCGGTCAGTATGTGTTTTCAGTAAGCAATTCAAAGATGTATTCCTGCATGCAAAGAATACAATTTACTTGACTCCCCCTGAAAACAACATGGTTTTGCCCAGGAGTGACTTTAAGTTCTTATATTAAGAACTTTCTTAAGTCTGAATCAGGTCCAAAATCTTGTCAGAAACGCGCTGACAGGCGCTTATTTTCCTGAGCCCCCTTTTTCATTACAAATTACACTTCAGGTTCGACATGTAGCAAGATTTTAGAGAAATAGCAGCCCCTGTTTAGTACAGGGATGTTGTTGGGGGATTGATAAACAACACTGGAGTAATTCCCTAAGCAACAATCAGGTTTACCACCCTTTAAACACCTGTGCTCTTAATGTAGAATTGTGAAAAGAATGTAGGTGAAACTATCATTGGATGACGAGCCAGGCATCCATTTTGTTAATGCCTCCCAGCATTCATGACATGTGCACCTACCTGTATCATTGTCTGGTAGAGGCAAGGCGAACGCTTAGAAATATTGCATATTTCTCAAATTAAAATCACACTGACGCCACTCCAGAACACCCTGTACCATCCTATGAATGCACAACTCTATGGCAGGCTTTGTGTGTGAAAAACAATCCACAAACCAAGGATATTGTAATTATGGCTCCTAAGACGTTATCTGGAAATACTGACTCTAAGTTCCTCCGTATATAACTTTGCAAACAATAATATATCCAGTGCAAAATCCACCCAACACAGTGTCCATGCCAGGGGCGGAACTAGCGAGTTGTGGACCCAGGACAAAAAATATGCATTGACCCTGATGATATCCCAGGTAACCCGGTGGGGAGCTTCGGCGGTGATGGCAGCATGGGCCCCTGATGCCGTTGCACCTGTTACACCAATAGTAGTTCCGTCCCTGGTCCATGCCGCATACCTGCAAAATCTAATTAACAGAACAGTACATTTAAATTGCTCTTACCTTTAGTCTGCTGTTTTTATCTACCTCCCACTGTACCTGTGCTCATGACTTAGGTTAGGAAGGAAATGGCCAGTAGTAGAATAGAATAGAATGACCTCTCTCCTGTGTTCCAGGTAAATCTCAATCCCTCTTATTAATGATCATATGGGAGGGACCAGATTGTTGAATTCTAATGATGAGATGTAGTAATTTGATTAGCATATTTCTGGACTCTGTCACTGTTATCACATTCATTAGCTCAGTGTAATAAACAGACAGTAGTCATTTTATTTAAGAACTCATAGCAAGGACAACTAAATCACCAATATTGTGTAGATCCATTCTGGAAAAGTACCCATGCAGCTCATATAGTAATTGTTTTCCCTTGCTGAGGCATTTTAATGGATGTTTTACATGTTCCATCATGTAATCTACAATCCTGAGGGGTTTTCGGTGGGGGAAGTCTAATCAAAAAGTAGAATAAGTTCTAATTATAAATGTTAATATTAACAGAGGGCTCATTATGTGTAGTTATGTGGAACCAGGGTAAATGAGAAAAGAGGATAGAGATGAGGATCTATGTGGAGGTCAAGGTAAGTCAGATTTAAGGTCAAAGCCATAACCTATTGTTGCTTTTTATTATATTGAATAATAGTATGGAACATTGGGCCTGATCCTGAATAACGCCCGCCGTCGCTCGGACGGCGGGCGTAAGCGTAAGATCGGCTTTGCAGCCGATCTGTGCATGCGCCGGGCAGATGCCCGATCCTGGCGTTATTGTTATTTAGACTTGGAATAGGAAACATCACCTCTCAACTCTAATACTGTTTGCAGCAGATGAAATGTGACTCCCCTGCAATTAACATGGATTAGCCCAGGTGTAACTAAGTTCATGCACTTAACAAGGTCTGGATCCAGCCCTATGGGCCTGATCCAGAGGTACGCCCGCCGTCGCTCGGATGGCGGGCGAAAGATCGGCTTTGCAGCCGATCTGCGCATGCGCCGGGCAGATGTTGCCACGGCAATGTCCGATCCTGGATCGGGCGTCCGTAGCAGCGCCGTAGGGACGCTGGAGGGGACGTCCCCCAGCGTCCCTACGTACAGGTTAGTGTAGGTGGGCGGAACTAGTTAAATGAAGGTGGGAGGGCGGGCTAGGCGGCCATACGCTCCTGTGCGAGCGTATAGCCCCTTCCTTACGCCGGCTGAAGTTAGGGTAGCCTTCAGCCAG
>WWET01003238.1:12185-31098 GCA_011038615.1 Limnodynastes dumerilii | reverse complement strand
GAGGGGGCTGCTATATATGAGTTAAACTAGGGAGGGGCAGTGATTATTATAGGGTAGGGGAAGTGATTATTATGGGGAGGGGGCAGTGATTATTATGGGGAGGGGGCTGCTATATAGGAGTTAAACTAGGGAGGGGGCTGCTATATATGAGTTAAACTAGGGAGGGGCAGTGATTATTATAGGGTGGGGGAAGTGATTATTATGGGGAGGGGGCAGTGATTATTATGGGGAGGGGGCTGCTATATATGAGTTAAACTAGAGAGGGGGCTGCTATATATGAGTTAAACTAGGGAGGGGGCTGCAATATCTATTTAAAACTGGGGAGGGGGGCTTGCAATACCTAATTAGAGGCCTGAAGGGGAATGTGAAGGGGGCATAGAGGCCTGAAGGTCCATACGAATGGGCGAATATAAGGGGGGAGGCAGGCCAAACTTCGCCTAGGGTGCCCAGGGACCTAGCTCCGGCCCTGGTTCAAGGGGAGAGCCCAGCGGAAGGCAGTAAACTTACGACAGCGTAACTAACCTACGCGATTGTACTTAAAGCGATCTTAAATCTGGCTCTGGCCCAAGGAGCTTGCAGTAAAAGCAAATGCCTCTAAGATATGATGACTCAAAAGCCGAGCCATGAAATAGATACATCTGATGCAGCTAAGCCTCAGCTGAGGAGTATTGCAGAGCAGACAGTGGAAAAGATGAAGGGAAGTATGATAAATGAAAGGAAGACTTTTATGTCATTTTGAACCAAACTTGCCAACAACTCTCAGTAATTTCAGGGATTAGTCTGACGGGCAGATGATCTTCTGCATGATAACACAATTCAGTGGGAATTGTGTCATTGCGGGTTCACCTCCCTATTTTACATTGCTGTGGATCACAGCATTGAGCAGTGGGGATGGTGATACGCAGCCAGAACCCTGGGTGTGTTTGGTGGTACTCAGTGCAGGCGATTACATGGTGCACAGCCTATTATTGTTCAGGCAGTACAGTGGGTCATAAAAACGAATGGGTTTACTACAATATACAGTATAATAAACTACACATATAAGTTGGGGGCATATAAAGCACTGTATATTCTGCCATGGTGCATCTATATCAATATATACCTTTAGCTGAATACAGACACCAATTTGATACAAAAATAAGCCCTTATTTATAAAGTAACCTTGAACACTCCCCTCGCTCAGGACTTCCGTACCCCTGGCACCAGCGCCACGTAAAATAAGACTGGCATGTAATAAAGGATTGTGGTCCGGATTCATAGTTACGTAGTTTTCGTCTTACGTATGCTGTTTTAGGAATTGAGCTACTACCATTTCTGTACGTAGATTGCGTAAGCTCGTTTTAAAGACCGCATGCGTAGCAGCTAAATTCTTAAAACAACTTACGTAAGACGAAAACTACGTAACTGTGAATCTGGACCTGTGCCAATAGGAAACGCACCCCTGCCCACCATGTGTAGACACTGTACACAGAGGTGAAGCATGTATTAATGGCACCCGGAGGGTGAATACTATGGCACCCCCCAACCCCGTCCTCCCGTAGTGTTCTGTGCCAGGGCGAAGGGTGAGAATGTTCTCTAACGTTTTCTGGCTAAAAGGAATTGCTGTTTTTACTTAAATAAATATTGATCTTTGGGTTCTTCCCTTTATGCCTCACATTGATTCTTACTGCACTGAAAGTCTATGGAGAAAATGAAGATAGAAGATATCCACCATTACACATCTCCTCCTCCCATTACATATTTTACTTCCTTTGTTCAGTCTGTCCCAACCATAATGACATACCTGCCTTATTATGCCCCCTCTCCAAAACACTTCCCCCTCCTTGCCCCCCCTCCATGCACATGGTTCTCACGTGTCCCCCTTATAGTTATGCATTTTCCTCCCTGTCCTCTTAATGTTACACATTTCTCTCCCTACCCCCAATCCATTACACATCCCCCTTCCTGCCCCCCTGACATTACACATCTATGGTCATGGCACATTATAAAGCACATGTAGAGCATATTATGGGTCTGGGAATAACACTTGCTATAATATGTGGTTTATATTAGGATTTGGGAATGGCACATTATATACAGTATAGAGTATATACCATTCCCAGAACCCTAATATACCCCACATATATTATAATATGCGTCATTCCCAAACCCATGATTCCCCACTTGTACATTATATAGTGTGCCATTGCCAGACCCCTAATATTATTCCACATATAATACCAGTATATTAGACATCTGGAGATGGCACTTGACTGTGCTCCCACCCCTTTGGTCTGCCAACGCCTGGAGCACAAGCTCCACTGGCTCCACCCTCGCTACGCCCCTGACTGTACACATAGCAGATGGTCCTGCCCTGTTGTTGGAAAGGCTTTCAGTATGGAAGCCTGGATCACAAAGATCCAAATTCGTGCTGGATGCCTGTGCCGAACACATGCGCAATATTGTAACGCAGCTGTTTTCCGTACCCAGAGTGCAGAAAGCGCCCACATTGCTAAATTCTGGATCCAGTTCACTCTTTTTCCGTGAGTAGAAATGATAATATGATCACATCAGGACTTTCTGTTCTGTTGTTATGTGTGCATGGAAATGACTATTTTTAGTGTGCAGTACAGAAACAGTGCATGCAAAAGCTAAATATTCTGTTACCGCCATAGATTTTACTAACAAATACTTTGCCATATTCAACGCAACTGCCTTATACTAACAAAGTGTTAAGTAACATATCTTGTCATCAGTGCTAATCTCCGACACCTACTGTAGCATAAACAGAACGTAACTGAAAAGAATAAATAACTACATATCAACAGCTGGCAAAGGGCTCTATATAAAGCAGTCACCTTGCCTAATTACTGTACAGTGAAGGGTAGTTAAAGGGTATCATATGCTTTACCCGGAGGTGGGCTGGGCAGAGGAGCATGTGGACCTGGACCACTGCATTATTACCAGTGGTAGACCAGGCACAGTTTTTGTGTCAGGTAAGCATCATGTACAAAGGAGCGCTCCATGGAGGATGTTGTGAGAAGAAGATGAGAGATATCAGCAAAGGCAAGAAAAGTAAGAGATTATTGAAGAGAACATTTGGGTAATGAGGACAGGAGAAAAAGAGGCATTTGATAAATATAGAGGAGAGTAAGATGGATTGGATAGATACAGGAACAGGAAGGGCAGTTTGACAAATGCAGGAATACACAGGATGGCTGGACACACACAAGGGTACACAGGATGGCTGGACAAAGATACAGGCACAAGATGGCTAGATGCATATAGGTCCACACAGAACGGCTGGAGGCTTACAGAGTAAGAATAGGATGCCTAGAGGCATTCCGGGGCAGGAAAGGATGACTGGAGGCATACTTGAAAAGGAAAGCATAAGTCTGTATTGCATGATTAGAATGTAATGTTTGTTATTGCCATAAGTAATCTTTATTACATAGTCACTAGTATGTTGTCTGTAATGTGTATATGTCAGTAGGATACATACAGGGTCACTATAATTGTAAATAATGTTAAACCTAAGGACAGGCTGTTACTTATTGGCCATTGTTTTGGGCTTGCTTGCCAGGCTAAAATTTGCCATTCAGCTTTTTGCCACATACCCGTCAACAGTCATACTGCTGTACAGATTACAGATCACTTTTAAGGTGCGTAAATTTCAGAAGGGACAAACAGCACATGTGTAGTAACTCAATATATGTAATCTACGTTGGATTTAAGAACGTGACGACTCTGAATCACCATTACGAACCTAGTTCATCTAGGTTCTTAGTGACTTAAGAATCAAGCGGTGTGCCGGGACAAATTAAGAACAAAGATAAGAAGAGTAGGTGGAAGGAGCCATTTAAATGGGGAATTCTAGGCGCGGTTACACAACAACGTTCCTAATTAGCCGACATACGCACACAACTACGAACCTAAAGATAAGGTAGCCCTATGGCATTCATAAGTCGGATAACAAGCTGAAAACCAAGGGTGTGTCAGGGGAGTTGGATTGCTACTTGGGTGCGTAAAATTAAGAACCTAAAGCCTTAAAAAGTGTGAATTCAGTCCAATATCCCTACTCCCCCCGGAGGTATTGAAAAGACCAGGTGACATTTCTGCACATGTATGGAACAACCACCTGCTTGGACAAGTACATTGGGGTAGATCCAGAACTACGTTTGCCGTACGTTTATTCGCATAGTGTATTTTCGTGTGCGTAAATTCTATACACTCCCCTCGGCACACCCCTTGAACGTACGTATTTTGTCAAGATACGCTTTCCAAACCCTACCTTAACTTTTGCCAACGTAACCGCAGTGATACGCACACGTACGTATGAGCAACACGAATTTACGCAGCTAAGGACGCCCATACTGTACACTTTAAATACAACCCCCCGCCTACTTAACGTATTTCAGACGTACTTACAAATAGGCGATTTTACGTCTTCGCCACGCGTGAATTCGCGTGAATTCGCTCACAAGCGTTGTTCTGGATCAGGCCCATTGTGGCTACTCTATGCTTACAGGCGCCTGTTGTGTGCATGCACAGAATATAGATGATTCCTGATTCCATGTCAAACAATTCTTTAGAGGTTGGGATTGCCCCATTGCTGAGAGATCTTGTCCATAAAAACCTATGTCCTCTGTTTTCAATTTTAGGAGTTTTTATTCATTCCATTCAGTACTTTGAAGGTTAAAGTAAAATTTGTTGGCTTAGACTATGCACTAATTTTTATTCCAATTTACCAGCCCCTCCTAACTGTTCCACCTGCAGAAACCCAACATGTTCTCCCTTACATATTGATCATACACTCAACAACATTAGGTCGATAATGCTTAGTGCTGTTGATATAAACAATGTCTGATAAAAACACTAACACTACCCTTACTCTAACCATCCCCTCACCATAACACTCCCCTTACCAGAGCCTAACCATCCCCTAACCGCAGGCTAGCTTTAACTCTCTCCTCACCATGATCTAACCCTAACTATTCCCTCACCACAGCCTAAATTTAACCATCCCCTCACCACAGCCTTACCATCCAGTCACCGCAGCCTAGCCTTAACCCTCCTCTCACTGTAGCCTAACCCTAATTGTCTTCTTACCGCAACCTAACCCTAATCTTCCCCTTTATCGCAGCCTAACCTTAATTGTCCTTAGCTTAGCCCTAACCACCCCCTAACAGCATTCTAAACCTAACTCTACCCTAACTCTAAAACTAATAAGTGCATAACTGGCCTGACGTCATCAATTCTGGATCCGGCCCTAAGTGTGGTACTGTCAAGCAGACTTCATTGTAGATTTGTCGATCATACATCACAGTCGATCCATCATTAAGGGATCCAATAGTGTCGAGCAGGAGTCTGCCAACCAGGTAAGCACCATGGGCCAGATCCAGACCTACGTTCGGTTTATGTTTCTACGCATAGCGTATTTACGCTTTCATAATTACTATGCACTCCCCTAGGCACTCCCATCGGTCGTACGTATTTTGCTATTTTACGCTTGCCAAACTTACCTAACCTTAACTTTTCAAAGCGTAACTGCGGTCGGCCGTAATGGCGGCCAGTAATTACGCTCCTAAGTACCCAGATTGTATGATTTAAATGCCTCACCCCGCCTCCGAAGCGTAATTATGCCACGCGCATGCGCAGAACAGGCAAAACAGCGTTTTAACAACTCCGGCTAGCGTAAATACGCTAGTGGTCGTAGCTCTGGATCTGGCCCCAAGACCATATCCCCAAATAACAAATACCAAAACACCCATAAATTAATGCATTGGTTTTCTCTTTACTTGGTAAGAGAATCCTGTGCAGGTTGACTTCCTACAATGCGATCCATAAAACATGGTTTTCTAGATGTAGACTTGTTTTTCTCGTTACTGTCTAACTCTGGATCCCATCTGTAGGAATCTGGTTACCAGATTTCTACACAAAGCCTAAAATGAGGCCATTTCTATTCTACAATCAGCATATAGACAAAAACTGTGGGGCGTAAACTATATTTGCATATTTTTGGGAAGGGATTTGTAGATTGAGCCATTCAGTTGAGGAAGTTTTTTCTCAATTAACATGACCAAAGTTACACATCACATTCAAACAATATCCCCTATTAAACTCACAAAAGTCATGACAGAAACATATTGGTGTAATTGGTCAACATTGCTGTAATGTTGTAAATATCACCTCAGTGTTAAAGGCACATCGCGCTTTTTAATTTGCACCTCCACCAAGATTTGCGAATTACAATACAAGTCTTGTATGTAAAATTATGATGACATTTAATTAAAACATTAATTACACACCATTGTGTTTGTGCACTACAGATTGAGAAAACCTGACAGCCGCAAGGTCTATAAATAACCTGGGAAAGCGCAAGTCCTAGGTTATGAATAGACTTTGCAGCTAGGTGTTGGGCCAATGTGTAATGTGTTGGCGCTACAGAGATTGCAGCGGGTCCTGACAGGTACAGGCTTGTAATTCCACACGTGCCAGCATGCTGTAGCAGCTATGGGTATGCTGGTGTTTGGAATACTACAAGTACCAGCATGCCTTAAGCTATAAGGGCCTGATTCAGAGATCCGTCGGCGATCGGGCCGCAGATATACGCAGTTAAGTGGCAGGTCGGAACAGGTTACACCCACCTGAATAAACACTCCCATCGCAAACCCCGGCCGGACCTAAACTTCCACCTACATTGACTTGCCCGATCTGGCCGCACTCATTTCCGGCCTTATGTGTATTAGTTGTAACTATCGTTAATTTTGGATCTCTGAATCAGGCCCTAAATGACAACCTGTGCTTCCTGTGACCTGTAGTGTACCAACACAAAAGTGTATTTCTTGGAGGAAAGGGGTGGTTTACTTATTTATGCATAGTAACTATTTTACGTAATCTACGTATTATTTCGTTACAAAGATTGTGTATATGCAATCTTTAAAGACCGCGTATACGTAATCTACATTACGAAACGATACGTTTCAGGTTGACATTTACAGTAACACCTGGTCCTCTTTAACTTCCATATTGTAATGAGTTATGAAGAGAATAGAAGACACTGAATTTAAATCACACAGTAAACAATGTGGCGTATGCAAAGAGTCAATGATAGTTCTACTTCGTGGGTAAATGTTTTTGTCATTTGCATGCACTATGATCACACACAAATATAAATTAGGAACTCATCATCATATAAATACTCTCGAATTCTTGCCTTTGAACACAAATGCCTGGCAGGGTAAATAATCTGGGGATCCAAAGAACAGTCATAGCCTTTGGACAAACCAGATAACATTGGTAAATAGAAGAAAACAGGAGACAATATATTTATACTAAACTCGCCTTGAAAGAAGATGGTGGATAAATTGCAAGAAATGTTTGAAACAAACAATGGAACAAAAGGAAATTCAACTTCATCATCACCACCAACATCATCCTACTCTATAGCATTGTCAGTATATGAAATTCTGTCTTTGTCTATCTTGGTGTTGGAGACTATTATTGGAATCCTTGTAAATGGTTTCATGGTGATTATAAATTCGGTGGAATTTGTGACTCTTAAAAAAATTGCCTCTTGCGAGTTAATTCTTACTTGCCTTGGTCTAGCTCGATTTTTTTTTATATTGTTGGTATTACTAATGTTCTTCATTAATTACCTTTTACCTGACATCGCTAACTCAGGGAGCACAACAAACAATTTGAAATATATGTGGATTTTTTTTAATTACATATGCTTGTGGTTCGCTGCTTGGCTGTGCATTTTTTACTGTGTGCGGATAGTTAATATGCAACTATATCTTTTTGTCATCTTCAAGACCTACTTTGATCGTTTGGTCCCTTTCTTTCTACTGGCAAGTGTTGCAATATCAGCTTCTTGTAGCAACTCTTCGGCCTATACCTCTATTAACACTTTTGTTAAAGACAAATTTGGAAAATCCAATACGACATCATCATACAGTTTTGGTAGCTCAAACTTTAACACCTTCTCTATCATTTCTGTCATTGGTTCTATTCCCCCCTTTCTTCTGTTCTGTGCAGCAGCTGCACTAGTGGTTGGCTCTATTTGGAAACACGCAAGAAAGATGAAAGGACATGGGGGGACAGGGTTTAAGGAGACATCATTAGATGCCCATTGCAGAGCAATTAAAACTATGTTAACCTTCTTCACTTTTTTTTTATTGTACATGGTAGCATTCAACCTACATATATGCGGGAGTCTAGAAAACGGTATTGCTATTTTTGTTAACACTACGATTATTGGAGCCTATCCTTCTATACATTCTGTTTTTCTTGTCATCGGAAACCGCAAACTGAAACATATTTTAATCCAGATTCTTCAGAAAGTGAATTTATACAGACCGGAGATAACCCAGACAGAGACAACATCTTAAGTACTAGCACAACTCTTGAGAGCCATATATGCGGGAGTCTAGAAAACTGTATTGCTATTTTTGTTAACACTACGATTATTGGAGCCTATCCGTCTATGCATTCTGTTTTTCTTGTCATCGGAAACCGCAAACTGAAACATATTTTAATCCAGATTCTTCAGAAAGTGAATTTATACAGACCGGAGATAACCCAGACAGAGACAACATCTTAAGGACTATCACAACTCTTGAGAGCAGTCATTGGGAAACAGATGATCGTCTAGGCCGTCACCTGGGACCCTCACCTGCTTCTTCTGTTATCTCATATTTATTTGAAATAGCTGATGTGATACTTGTCTGTGATACTTGATTGTTTATTAATATATACCTAGTATACTATTTCTGTGTTTAAATATATTTTTTGATGTTATTATTAAAATTAAAAGTAGGGTGCAATCTATTGATGGTTGGAGGTTCCCAGAAATGGAAATATGTTTCCCATCACTGTTCAAGCTGTGGACATTCTCATCTTTATTTTTTTTATTCTACAAATAAATATTGTACACAAATGTAACAATTTCTGATAAGTTACTACGGACTGGATACAGATTTATGTGCGCTGTGTGAGCATAACCCCACACAACACAGCGGAAGTAAAATTACGACAGTGCGATTCTAAATTTCGCACATGTGAGGATAGTACATTCACCTTGCACATATGGCGCTTACATACCCTGGTCACTTCCTTAACTTATACTCACCCATCCCATGTAAAATAGGGCTACGTAAAGAAGGATTGTATGTAATAGCTTAACCAAGCCCTTACAGTACAATTTAAATAACTCCCATCACCCACCATGCTTACACACTGTCGCGGCAAGTGAACGCTGATACACTGTGCTTTAGTAAGCACAGCGCATCGGCATAGGTCTGGATCAGGCCCATCATGTCTGCCGTCACACAGAATCAAGGATTGTTCGTAGTGTGTTCTGATGAATAAGTGTCATGGGCATTAGTGCACAGGACAGCTGCTCATCAGGACACTTAGAATGCGTCAATTGGCTGTTTTGCCTGATTTTGAATCCAGTCCTTCATTCATATTAAGAATTGTTATTACAGTACATAACTTATTTCTTTTGCATGTAATATTTTCTATCTTTTCCAGTTAGAATGCTTGTCATGGTACCTGTATTTACTATTATTATCATTATTTTCCCCTTTATTAAGTGTTGTGTTCATTAAAATTTATGTCTTCAATAAAAGTTGTGCAATGTTGACTATCAGGTCTAGAATCTTGTCTTGAAGTTGCAAAAAAAAGTTAATGACTTTCGGCCGTATTCACACTTAAGAGTTAATTAGGACAGAACTGCACCAAACTCACTGGTCCTGCCCCTAACCCGCCTCTCATTTTTAGGTACATTGGGCCTGGTACAGAGCTTTCGCTGGCCTGCTGGCCGCAAGTATGGTCAGCGTAGCTCTGGTGCACTCCCCCTGTCGCCGGCGTAATTGCACACAGTTACACTTGCTGAAGGCTACCTTAACTTCAGCCGGCACAACAGAGTGAAATTACGCCGGCCTAACTGTGTGTAACTACGCTCACACAGGAGCATCATGTGAAAAACCCTGCCCTCCTTAGCTAATTACTCTTCCTCCCCCTGCCTACCTTGTTTAACTACTACGTAGTTACGGAGCAGCACGCCCAGAACTATGTTGTAGTTACGGATGGCAGGTCCCAGAGCCATGGATTACACCAGGCAACATCCTCCCTGTGCATTCACAGAACGGCATCTGGATCAGTCCTATTATGCCAGTTAAGAGTGCCATAGGGCTACCTTACATTATCGTGTGTAGTTTCCTTCCTGCATGGACAATATCTCTCCCCACCTATCCCGCCCTCCCAGGATAATCTAAATCCCTCCCCTCCCCCTCCCACTTCTATCTAAACCCCCGAGGCGACATTAGGCCGCCTCTTTCTAACTAAACTAACTGGTACATAGATTGCGTAAATGACCTACTACGCATACTTAGTAGGTCATTTTGCAAATCTCTGCTCCTAAGAAGCTGAAGCTTCTTAGTTGTGAATATGGCCCCTTTTTGGTAGACACAGGGCTGGGTTAAGAGCAAGGACCTGGGGCCTGCACACATGAAGCCCCCTCCCTCCCACAAAGCTATGAGGCACACCAACCAAGGAGTTCTGCGCCGTTACGTTTGAAGGGCTGGGCTGGCACTAACGTCTTAATATTGCCGCAACACATTGGTACCATTCCAGCATCCCAGGCATGTAACTGTGCCGTGTATCTCAGGGCAGTGCCATAAGTAATACTCTCTATGCTGCACATATCCAGTTTCCTCCAGTGGAAGGAAGAGTATGTCAACAGGATGTAATGGGCCTCCATGCAAATTGGAAAGAGGTCTGGAGGAATTTAGAGCGAATGCAAAGAATGGGTGCTGGGGTATAATTGGTAAGGAGGGGATAAAGGGGGAAACTATGTTGTATACAACAGTGGGGAGCGTGGAGTCAAGAAGATATAGAGGGATTGTGTGGAGAGACCAATGGGTATTAGAGGGAATAGATAAGTGGTGGCGGAAGACTAGAAACAAAATCCAGTTGTTATGGGCTGGATATAGTCCTAATAAAGAATTATGAACGCTAGGTGCGTACGTCGTCTGTCAGCTTGTATTGCGCAAACCCAGTACATATAATTTTGCCAAAATGCAGCGGCCCAATGCTGTGCGGAATTAAGTCTCTGAACAATGGACAGGTCCAATCACCTTGCGTTTGAGATACACATGGTGCTGGTTTTTCAATTGCACCGTGATAGCTTGGCTACAATACTTAAGGTATTGTATCATATTGTACCATAATAGCTTGGCTGGGAGTGCAGGGGTTGCGTCCTGTTCTCCTGCAGGTGGAATTTGGGTTAGTAAATTCCATATGATAGCCTCCGGTCTGGATCCGACTTAAGTGGCAATTCTGATGTGTTTACATTAAAAAAAAAAAAAAAAAAAGTTAGCTGTGAAGCGAGTCATACTAACAGAGTAAAACTTTACCCCTACATGTTCCAATTAGCTTATATATTAGGTTTTAATCATATTTTATTTTATGCGTAATTAAACCCATAGCAAATCCCTGACATAATGCTAGATTTTTATCCTATAATGTATTTATTTTTTACAATGTATTGTTATATCTCTAAACGTTCTGTATATTATTTAATGTGTTCTGTTTGTGAAGTTCTTTATACTTCTCTTGGTTTATTTATCAGTTCCTTGTGTTAAGAGGAAGGGTGAAAGTTATGAGACAGAGTGGTTACCAGGCCGCGGAGTAGAAAATCGAACTCGTAGAAGAGGGAAATACGTAAAGGATAACAGAGGAACAGGTAGAGCAGAAAGCGGGAACAGACAAAGTCAGAAGGGACTGACTTGTGACAAACTACACGAAACACAGAACCAAAACAATGGACCAAAGGGAATCACAAAGACAGATTGGACAGACAGGACTCACTCGCACTCACGTAGGCATACAGCGGAACCCCCGGAGGGGTGACAATTACAGGCACACGGGAGAGAGCAAGAATTTCACACTAGGAGGGAACACCAGGGAGAGAGAAAGAGAGAAAAGGCAAACAGTGAGTTAACGGCGAGGAACTGGGCTGGACTGGAGGGGCACTCAAGAAAGCAATAGGCACAGAAGATATACAAGGAGCAAGAGGGCTAAGAGATCAAAGGAGGGGAGCTTGGAGACAAGAGCTAAGGGCAAAAGAGCAAAGGCAGAAGCACAAGGCAGAAAAGACTGGGGCACGTAGAGAACGATATAACCAGCACTGGAGGGAAGGAAGCGCTGACTATTTACAGGGGGACTGGCCAATCAGGACTGGAAGACTGAACCAGCCCCCTGCAACGATAAGTGGCTGAAGAGGAACAGGCAGCTGGAGAAATTAGGAAAGTGCCGTGACAGGCGCGAAGAGAGGGGGAGCATCCTGATTGCCTAGCAACCAGAATGCCTAAGCCGCAGGAACCACTACTGTGCGCCACACTGGCTACCTAGCAACCAGGACACGTGCCGCTGTCACCAATGATAGTGTGGATCCGCTGCGTGAGCGCGGCGGCTCATAATACCTTGCACCTTTATTTGTTTTGTAATGTAAAACAGAATAGTGTATTTTTTGGGGTGGTTTATATATTTATTAATGCATTTTTCATTATTTACTTTCTTTGGTCCTGGTGGCCATATTGTATGTCTAAGTTTTTGGGCATGCAATTTCTTGCGATAACCTAAAATACAACATCACTCACATCATGCTGGCCCTGATTACGCAATGTGGCTGATATAAGATTGTTTATAAAATTGGGTGATCTTCGCAGGACCTATTAAGCGCAACGGTTGCGGCAAATAGGTCCCTTACATCATGGGGAATTGAAACGGCCACATAGAATATCTCCAGGGACAGGGTTGTACGTCGTGATAGACGTTAGTACGGAGGAAACCATGTTGGACTGAATTCACAGATTCAGCGTGAGTTAGGTGCGGACAGACCCGCACCTCCCGCCCCCCTTTTTAGGTACCTTATGGCACTTATGAGTGCTATAGGGCTACCTTAACTATCCGTGCAATGTTCATGGACATTGCCTCTCCCCGTCTCCCCCATGCCCTAGCCCGGCTAATCTGAATACCTCCCCCCTCCCACTTCTACCCAAACCCTCCCCAGGGCAGCATGATGCCACCTCTTTTTACCTAAAATACTCCTGGTGGTCTTTACAAACTGCCTGGAGGCAATCTACCTACCGAAGTGGTTTGTAGATTGCGTAAAGGACCTATTACGCATGCGCAGTAGGTCCTTTACTACAGATACGCGCCTAAGAAGCGACTACTTCTTAGGTGTGAATCCGGCCTGTTGTGTCCAGTACATATATTTAGATTAGTATCAGCTGCCGGACATCTTTTCCCTAAACTTCTGTTGAAAGTAGCACAATAACAATGGGCCGGTTTCAGAGTTCTGCTGTCGATGTCCTTGTAAGATGGGAACAGTGCAAAAATCTGTATAATATATAAGAGACCTTACTGTAGAATTACTTTGCCTCTCCCCTTCCACCTTGTGTACACCATGTACAAGTCATGCCCTGTACCACCACCGAGATTGAAGCACTTCAATTACAGAAGTCCGGATCTGGAGGCCGCTTGTTGTGAATGGAAAATTATCATTTTGCAGAGCTCTGGCTCCAACCTTCTGTGTGGCTTGTAAAGAAAGATTCAAGAGTCCCACGCTGTCTTTTTAAGTATAGGGGACAGTCTCCCATGCAGAGAGGTGGGTGCAGAGGGTGACTGCTTTTAGGCAGCAGTAGCTCCTGCACTCATGATATCGATGTCATTGACTCCAGGTCTTGTAATAATAACTTGTCACCTTTAAAACATTTGAGGTTGACATTTACAGTAACACCATGGTCCTCTTTAATTTCCATATTGTAATAAATTATAAAGAGAATAGAAGACATTGAATTTAAATCACACAGTAAACAATGTGGCGTATGCAAAGAGTCAATGATAGTTCTACTTCATGGGTAAATGTTTTTGTCATTTGCATGCACTATGATCACACACAAATATAAATTAGGAACTCATCATCATATAAATACTCTCGAATTCTTGCCTTTGAACACAAATGCCTGGCAGGGTAAATAATCTGGGGATCCAAAGAACAGTCATAGCCTTTGGACAAACCAGATAACATTGGTAAATAGAAGAAAACAGGAGACAATATATTTATACTAAACTCGCCTTGAAAGAAAATGGTGGATAAATTGCAAGAAATGTTTGAAACAAACAATGGAACAAAAGGAAATTCAACTTCATCATCACCACCAACATCATCCTACTCTATAGCATTGTCAGTATATGAAATTCTGTCTTTGTCTATCTTGGTGTTGGAGACTATTATTGGAATCCTTGTAAATGGTTTCATGGTGATTATAAATTCGGTGGAATTTGTGACTCTTAAAAAAATTGCCTCTTGCGAGTTAATTCTTACTTGCCTTGGTCTAGCTCGATTTTTTTTTATATTGTTGGTATTACTAATGTTCTTCATTAATTACCTTTTACCTGACATCGCTAACTCAGGGAGCACAACAAACAATTTGAAATATATGTGGATTTTTTTTAATTACATATGCTTGTGGTTCGCTGCTTGGCTGTGCATTTTTTACTGTGTGCGGATAGTTAATATGCAACTATATCTTTTTGTCATCTTCAAGACCTACTTTGATCGTTTGGTCCCTTTCTTTCTACTGGCAAGTGTTGCAATATCAGCTTCTTGTAGCAACTCTTCGGCCTATACCTCTATTAACACTTTTGTTAAAGACAAATTTGGAAAATCCAATACGACATCATCATACAGTTTTGGTAGCTCAAACTTTAACACCTTCTCTATCATTTCTGTCATTGGTTCTATTCCCCCCTTTCTTCTGTTCTGTGCAGCAGCTGCATGTTTTAATTAAAAAAAAAAAAAAAAAAAGTTAGCTGTGAAGCGAGTCATACTAACAGAGTAAAACTTTACCCCTACATGTTCCAATTAGCTTATATATTAGGTTTTAATCATATTTTATTTTATGCGTAATTAAACCCATAGCAAATCCCTGACATAATGCTAGATTTTTATCCTATAATGTATTTATTTTTTACAATGTATTGTTATATCTCTAAACGTTCTGTATATTATTTAATGTGTTCTGTTTGTGAAGTTCTTTATACTTCTCTTGGTTTATTTATCAGTTCCTTGTGTTAAGAGGAAGGGTGAAAGTTATGAGACAGAGTGGTTACCAGGCCGCGGAGTAGAAAATCGAACTCGTAGAAGAGGGAAATACGTAAAGGATAACAGAGGAACAGGTAGAGCAGAAAGCGGGAACAGACAAAGTCAGAAAGGACTGACTTGTGACAAACTACACGAAACACAGAACCAAAACAATGGACCAAAGGGAATCACAAAGACAGACTGGACAGACAGGACTCACCAGGACTCGCACTCACGCAGGCACGCAGCGGAACCCCGGAGGGGTGACAATTACAGGCACATGGGAGAGAGCAAGGATTTCACACTAGGAAGGAACACCAAGGAGAGAGGAAGAGAGGAAAGGCAAACAGTGGGTTAACGGCGAGGTACTGGACTGGACTGGAGGGGCGCGAAGATCAGGTGAGCGTCCTTGATGCCTAGCAATTACGCATGCGCAGTAGGTCCTTTACTACAGATACGCACCTAAGAAGCGACTACTTCTTAGGTGTGAATCCAGCCTGTTGTGTCCAGTACATATATTTAGATTGGTATCAGCTGCTGGACATCTTTTCCCTAAACTTCTGTTGAAAGTAGCACAAGAACCCTGGGCCGGTTTCAGAGCTCTGCTGTCGATGTCCTTGTAAGATGGGAACAGTGCAAAAATCTGTATAATATATAAGAGTCCTTACTGTAGAATTACTTTGCTTCTCCACTTCCACCTTGTGTACATCATGTACAAGTCATGCCCTGTACCACCACCACGTTTGAAGCACTTCAATTACAGAAGTCTGGATCTGGAGGCCGCTTGTTGTGAATGGAAAATTATCATTTTGCAGAGCTCTGGATCCAACCTTCTGTGTAGTAAGATTCTTCTGTGAAGAAGGATTCAAGAGTCCCACGCTGTCTTTTTAAGTATAGGGGGCAGTCTCTCAGGCAGAGAGGTGGGTGCAGAGGGTGCAGTAGCTTCTGCACTCATGATATCGATGTCATTGACTCCAGGTCTTGTAATAATAACTTGTCACCTTTAAAAACATTTGAGGTTGACATTTACAGTAACACCATGGTCCTCTTTAATTTCCATATTGTAATGAATTATAAAGAGAATAGAAGACATTGAATTTAAATCACACAGTAAACAATGTGGCGTATGCAAAGAGTCAATGATAGTTCTACTTCATGGGTAAATGTTTTTGTCATTTGCATGCACTATGATCACACACAAATATAAATTAGGAACTCATCATCATATAAATACTCTCATATTCTTGCCTTTGAACGCAAATCCCTGGCAGGGTAAATAGACTGGAGATCCATAGAACAGTCATAGCCTTTGGACAAACCAGATAACATTGGTAAATAGAAGAAAACAGGAGACAATATATTTATACTAAACTCGCCTTCAAAGAAGATGGTGGAAAAATTGCAAGAAATGTTTGAAACAAACAATGGAACAAAAGGAAATTCAACTTTATCATCACCACCACCATCATCCCACTCTATAGGACTGTCAGTATATGAAATTCTGTCTTTGACTATCTTGGTGTTGGAGACTATTATTGGAATCCTTGTAAATGGTTTCATGGTGATTATAAATTCGGTGGAATTTGTGACTCTTAAAAAAATTGCCTCTTGCGAGTTAATTCTTACTTGCCTTGGTCTAGCTCGATTTTTTTTTATATTGTTTGTATTACTAATGTTCTTCATTACTTACCTTTTACCTGATGTGGCTAACTCGGGGAGCACAAGAGACAATTTGCAATATATATGGCTGTTTTTTAATTACATATGCTTGTGGTTCGCTGCTTGGCTGTGCATTTTCTACTGTGTGCGGATAGTTAATATGCAACTATATCTTTTTGTCATCTTCAAGACCTACTTTGATCGTTTGGTCCCTTTTTTGCTACTGGCAAGTGTTGCAATATCAGCTTCTTGCAGCAACTCTTCGGCCTATACCTCTATTAACACTTTTGTTAAAGACAACTTTGGAAAATTCAATGGGACATCATCAAACTTTAACACCATCTCTGTCATTACTGTCATTGGTTCTATTCCCCCCTTTCTTCTGTTCTGTGCAGCAGCTGCACTAGTGGTTGGCTCTATTTGGAAACACACAAGGAAGATGAAGGGGCAGGGGGGGACAGGGTTTAAGGAGACATCATTAGATGCCCATTACAGAGCAATTAAAACTATGTTAACCTTCTTCACTTTTTTTTTATTGTACATGGTAGCATTCAACCTATATATATGCGGAAGTCTAGAAAACAGTATTGCTATTTGTGTTAGCATTACGATTATTGGAGCCTATCCTTCTATACATTCTGTTATTCTTGTCATCGGAAACCACAAACTGAAACATATTTTAATCCAGATTCTTCAGAAAGTGAATTTATACAGACCGGAGATAACCCAGACAGAGACAACATCTTAAGTACTAGCACAACTCTTGAGAGCAGTCATTGGGAAACAGACGATCGTCTAGGCCGTCACCTGGGACCCTCACCTGCTTCCTGTGTTATCTCATATTTATTTGAAATAGCTGATGTGATACTTGTCTGTGATTCTAGATTGTTTATTAATATATACCTAGTATACTATTTTTTTGTTTAAATATATTGTTTGATGTTATTATTAAGATTAAAAGTAGGGTGCAATCTATTGATGGTTGACGGTTCCCAGAAATGGAAATTTGTGTTTAAGCTGTGGACATTCTCATCTTTATCTTTTTTATTCTACAAATAAATATTGTACACAAATGTGTACGATACTTTTTTTCTGATAAATTACTACGGACTGGAAACAGATTTATGTGTGCTGTGTGAGCATAACTCCTCCGCAGTGGAAGTAAAATTACGACAGTGCGATTCTAAATCGCGCACATGTGAGGATAGTACACTCCCCTGGCACATACGGCGCGTCTGTAGTCTGGTCCCTGCCTTAACCTATATGTACCCACCCCATGTAAAATAGGGCTATATAATGAAGGATTGTATCTAAGGGCCTGATCCAGACCTCCGTAAGATTGGCGGTTATGCGCTGGGCAGATATTGCCCGGCATAACTAGGGAAACCCGTTACTCAGGATCAGGCGTCCCTAGCTGTTGTGTAATTATGTGGCCGGCATTATTACGCCGGCTGAAATTTGGGTAGCCTTCAGCCGGCGTAACAGTGTGTTATTATGCCGGCCACAGGGGGAGTGTCGGGAGCAGTGCATGCCGATACGCTGTGCGTTAGTACACACAGCGCATCTACGTAGGCCCTAAGAGCTTAACCAAGCCCAGTATAGTACAATTTAAATATCTCCCATCACCCACCATGCTTACACACGGTACACACTGTAGGCACGTTGGGTCATCACGTCCGCCGTCACACAGAATCAAGGATTGTTTGTAGTGTGTTCTGAGGAGTAACTGTCATGAGCTCTCATGCACAGAACATTCAGAATGCGTCAGTTGGCTGCTTTGCCTGATCCTGAATCCAGTCCTTCATTCATATGTCTTTATAATGGTTACTACAGTACTTAACTTATTTCTTTTGTATGAAATATTTTAATCTTTTCCAGTTAGAATGCTTGTCACGTTACCTGTATTTACTGTTATTATCATTTTTCCCTTTATTAAATGTTATGTTCATTAAAATTTCTATAAAAGTTGTCCAATGTTGACTATCAGGTCTAGACTTTTGTCTTGAAGCCGCAAAAAAAAAGTTAATTGTAATTACATAATGATTTTGGGCCGTATTCACACCTAAGAGTGAGTTTGGTGCGGACCTAACTCACCCATCCTGCACGTAACCCGCCCCC
>WWET01003237.1:176431-192536 GCA_011038615.1 Limnodynastes dumerilii | reverse complement strand
ACTTAACTAGGTCTGGATCCAGCCCAATGTCCGCCTGAGCTGTTTTTTTTTTTACACCAGGAGTGGAGTGTAAAACCAAATATAACAAACCGCAGGCCTGCTCTGAAAAGAACAGGCCGGCGGAGACAGACAATATTTACATGGATCTCCATGAAAACTGCAGTTTTCCATGGCAATCCATAGTTTGTAAATATCTTCAACTTCATTTTTATGTGATAGTGGCAGTTTTCACTCCAAAACTGGCACTATCGCATGAAGATTAAGGGGTATATTTACAAAACGCGATTTTGAAACGCGATTCTCCGTATTCCTTAAAGGTAAACTCACGTGAGTTTAGGCATCTGTAAAATCGCAGAGCCTAAAATCGCCTGTGGGATTTTTTCAATGTTACACATACAACTCACAGTATTCACAAAGGTCGCTTTGACTAACCTGCAGTAAAAGCGCCATTAAATCGCCGTTTATCAATTCGCCCTTGCCAAGAGGCGATTTAGTGACAATTCACCCTGCAAGCCAGAAAAACACGTAAATCTAGTTGACGTGTTTTTCTGTGTGTCAAATCCGACCGCAGCATTGTTGAAAGCCTTAGTCATGCTGTGCTGATAGAACTACAAGGCTAAGCATTGCTTAGACTTGTAGTAATATCAGCGTGAGCATAGTAAGGCTTCTTACTATGCAGCGCCATGAGTGGTGCGTGTAACAGAGAAACAAAAGTCTGCAGAAAACATACATTAACACATTAATCAAAGTGTGAATGTAAATAAAACATTTTCCCTGACTAACAATGTCCCCTAATGTTTGCACTTACCTCTGGTGGCCACTGTGTCCTATACTAACTGTGTATGAATGCAGTGTGTGGTGTATTAAAAGAATAAAAGTTTTTATCACTCAGCGTTTGCTGTCATCTTTCTTGGGAAGCCTTGCTCGCAGAGTAGAATCTTCTTCAGTTGATTGGAGCCTATCGTCTGGTTGCTTGCAGTGGAATCCCCGTTCTTCTGGTCCGGTCCTCTGGCTCTTCGGTACTTGACATGGCGGGGACAGGCTCCTTCTTCTTCTTCTGGGCTGCTCCTAATTACCATTTGGTCGCTAGGGGGCAGCCTTTTATATAAAGGATGACTGGCCTCACACAGCGCTGCATGGTAAGAAGCCTTACCATGCTCACGCTCATATTACTACAAGGCTAAGCAATGCTTAGCCTTGTAGTTCTATCAGCACAGCATGGCTAAGGCTTTTAACCATGCTGGAGTTGTTTTTTTTATTTTTTCATCTCCCGCGAGTTGCCGCGATCTTTTCTAGGACAAATCGCGGTGCTTCTCTATAGAAAAGCACTGCGATTTACACCTTGCAAAAGCGCTGCATCTTGTGGGAGTTTCAAAAATTCACAGGCAATTCGCAGCTTAGTGAATTCAGTGAATTCACGCTGCAAATCGCATGAAAATTGCGGCGAGACGTTGTGAAATTAAAATTGTGTGCAAAATTAATATGGTAAAGAAGCTTAAGAAGGTTTAAGAATTTGATAAGCTTGTCTGCAAAGGTGAGTTTTAAGAGATCGCTTGAAAGTTTGGAGAGTAGAGGATAGTCTTAATGGGTGAGGGAGGTTTTTTAAGAGAGTGGGTGCAGCCTGGGAGTCCTGTAGTGTAAAGTCCTGTAACCGGGAATCAGAGCATTTATGAAGTGCAGAAGAGAGTTGTATATCTTGTCATGGTCTCAAATAGCAAGCTGGGATGTATCTTTAGACAAATGAAGATATGTATGCAGGTCAACGAAACGCTAGTGTAAAATAGTTACTACACATGCGTAGTAGCTAAAAACTGGTATCTAGGCACATAAGTAAAAAATGCGGTGTTGTGGATCCTATCTATCTATCTATCTATCTATCTATCTATCTATCTATCTATCTATCTATCTATCTATCCTATAATGATGGTGCAATACTAGTGCTGTTGCCAATAGATGGCGCCTGCACTACAGAATCAAATACTAAAATCTGTTATTTCTTTTTATTGTGATTATAAAGATGACAAAAGTAAAGGAGCGCTGTCACCTGTATTGATGTCCATATGAACAATCCGCTGACTATATTAGAACACAAAAGTCACATAAATTAACAGCGTGACGGTAGAAAAGAAACGGTGGGAGAACCTAGAGGCTGACAATACTGATGTGTCTGCAGTACAGAAATGCCTGCTTAGGATTATACAGACACATCAGTGCCAATAACATTGGTGGGAGTGGTGACAACAGGCATGTGAATGCATAATGATTTGGTTCTGGCTATGTATTTGGTGACTTGAGTAGAACTTTTGTATTGCTGGGTAGCCTCTTAACACAACTGGCAGATACGCACAGCACTAATTCATTGTGGATCTTCTGTGTAGAGCAGTAGAGAATCAGACTTACTTCATTAGGTGGGGTATACACTATACAATTATCAGTATTTGTATAGTGTGTATTGATCATTGTATTGATCATTGTATATAGTGCATGCTGTACTGATTCGTTGATCTGTTTGCAGAGACAATACAACTGCCACTGTGATGTTGCTGTAAGGATAGTGATGTTGCTGTAAGGATAGTGATGTTGCTGTGAGGATAGTGATGTTGCTGTAAGGATAGTGATGTTGCTGTGAGGATAATGATGTTGCTGTGAGGATAGTGATGTTGCTGTGAGGATGGTGATGTTGCTATAAGGAAAGTGATGTTGCTGTGAGGATGGTGATGTTGCTGTAAGGAAAGTGATGTTGCTGTAAGGATGGTGATGTTGCTGTAAGGATAGTGATGTTGCTGTGAGGATGGCGATGTTGCTATAAGGATGGCGATGTTGCTGTAAGGATGGCGATGTTGCTGTAAGGATGGTGATGTTGATGTAAGGATGGTGAACGAGGGTCAGAAGTTCCACCCTGTGATTGATCAATAAGTAAATGATTTCCGGGTTATGCAAGTGTCTACCCAGCCTAATGCCTTTTCTAATTGAGAGAAAGCTTTTGCTATTGCAAGAGAGTGACAGAGACTTAAACAGGTGCAATTGGGAGATATGACTTTATGTCAAAAGGTCAGTTCCACAATTATGGAGAAAGTTCATATACTGTTAAGTAGTTGGTAGGTTATCATATGTATCCAAAAGCTAGCAAGCAAGAAGCAATATTGCTTTATCATTATATTGGATTGTATCCTAGGGTACTGATCTCACTGCACTCAGGGCCCAGAAGGCAGATCCCCGCTGTATCCAGATTTCCTTGTGGGATTTGCTTGTAAGAAATTCTAAAACAAGACCTCTACCCTAAGACTTCTGCACCTACCTCATATACAACGGATAAGATAGAGGGTACTTAGCTCGCTCTCAAAGTACAATTTACACAGTTCTCCCCTCTGGAATCATTTTCAGCATCCCGACCAGCTGTCAGAAATGCTCCCAGTAGGGAATAGATGAGTGTGGGGCTCCGGTCCAAATGGCCGATTTTCGATTCAGCCTATCTTTCCCAGCCAGTTTCGAACTAGCTGGGATTTGGATTGCATATGCCTCGAGGAGGCATTGCAATCGATCGGAGCTTTCGGTGCTCTGAAAAGTGTAAAAAAAAAGTCCCCCATTACTTCCTCTCAGGGCCGCCATCAGAAATGGTGGGGCCCGGGACTGAAAAAATGCAGGCCCCCCCCTCTAATTTTTTTAAATTTAACATTCAGACACCTATGAGATATGTGTATGTGTATATGTCTGTAAGGTCTTTGGGTCACATATCCAATATCTTTCTAAACCAAGAGCTGACCTCACATGGAGATTCCCAGGTCTCCTAAACTGCCTCTCTGAGACTGCACCCCCTCTCAGCTGAAATCCCAGACAGACTTTAAATCGCACATCCAAAATGGAGGCCGCTACAAATCAGTTTATAAAGTAATATACACAGCAGGTGCACAAAGCAAGGGGAATTTGCACAAAAAACACAACATGGCCTGGCACTCTAGCCATTACTCAGTTACTGATCATGAACCTCTATCTTTAAAATAAAAAGCAGAGAATTAGTAACAAATATCTGCAGATATGTGATAAGCTGTTCGCCACTTACAAGGCTTCTGACGGCGCTGCACCACATGTGATGATGTTACACGTTGTGACATCATCACCCAGAGTGCCGCTGGCCCGCGGACCGTCAGAAGGGTAATGCAGAGGTCTGAAATGCATTCAGACCTTTGCCAAGAAAATTAAAACGCTTCAATTTTTATTTTACTAGTGTCCTGGGCAGGACAGAGAGGAGGCCTGGGGCTATCCCGGGCACCCCCTCACTTTCCGGGCCTGGGACACTAGACCCGGCAGTCCTCCCCTGATGGCGGCCCTGCTTCCTCTATTTCTTACCCTAACCCTCCCCTCTCACTACCCTAACCCTCCTTCCTCGCAGCCTGACCCTAACCCTTCCCTCTTACTACCCTAACCCTAACCCTCCCTTCCTGGCAGCCTGACCCTAACCCTCCCTTACTTGCAGCCTGACCCTAACTCACCATCTCCCACAGTCTGACCCTAACCCTCCATCCCCTGCAGCCCAACCCTAACTCTCCCTCCCCTGCAGCCTGACCCGAACCCTCCATCCCCTGCAGCCTGACCCTAACCCTCCATCCCCTACAGCCTGACCATAAGCCCGAAAGAGTTGACTCACCTGTCCCCTCTGTCCGGAGAGCGGCGGCAGAGGTGCGGCGGAGTGATCTCTTCTTTCAGAAAGTGATTGGGTAAGTATGCTGAACGGCATACTCACCCATTCATAAAAAATTAATTAAAAAAGCGTAAGTATCGGATAAAGGGACATTCGAAAAGTAACTTTCGAATATCCCTTTTTTGGAAGCCAGACTTTCTAGCCGGAGATTGCATCCGGGAATAGATCCATACTGGAAATACAGTGTATGCACTGCCGAAAAATGCATGTATTCTTCCATCCTAGCAACTGGAAAACACCCCTTTTGTAGAAGTGTATTGAAGATCACGTTAGAAACTCTTTCAGTATCTGCAATTATAAAATATCTTCCACACTAAATTCCTGCAGCACGACTTTCCCCTAAGATCATTGCATTTGGCAAAGGATAGGTAACATTTTTGAGTCTAGAATACACCACATGTCTCTCATTAAAGCTCACCTCCTCTCCTCTGCTGGAGTATAGTTTTTGAACCACTCCTCTTGCTTTTCAAAGCAGAGCGGTGCTCTGTGTATTTTCACTGAAGGCACTATATCAGTCAGAAAATATTACTCCTGCTTTAGTCTGAATTCTGAGCATTCTCTTTCCTCTCTTATATCAGAAATATTTTACTCCAGCAAAACTATTCTATTCCTTCTCCCACACACTTCATTCCCTCACTCACCCAGCTTTCCTGTATATTTCACTGCTCACTATTCCTACCATGATTTAAATCATGCTTATGATTAACTCAATTAGGTAACCAATGTTACTGTTCGCTATTTAAAACAATTTACTCTTTATCAGTGTACATATTTACTAAGTGAGTATATCTATAATGAGGGTTGCCTTCTTTCTATTTCTTCCCTCCAGGAGATCTCCAAGGATAGAAATACATGCCGATATGAAGACAGGGCTTAATGAAGCCCCCGCCCTGTCCATCAAAACTGTTATTCATAGTGTTCCTGGGGTGGGTGGGGCCTGATGACAACAATTACATCATCAAGTCCTGCCCAATCCCTACTAACACTAGGGGCCAGATTTACTAAGCTTGGAAAAGTGTAGATATTGCCCATAGCAACCAATCAGATTTTAGCTGACATTCTCTAGTATGTAAAAAGAAAGTGAGAGCTAGAATCTGATTGGTTGCTATAGGCAACATCTCCACTTTTCCAAACCTGCAGCTGAGTAAATCTAGCCCCAGGAATTGGCAGGGGGTGGGACTTGCAAGAGATATCCCTGAATTTCAGGAGTCTCTCAGATATTTTGGGAGAGTTGACAACCATACTAATAATACTGTAGTAAGGTAATACATTATTTTTGTGTAAAATGCTGTATATTTTAATACTCTATGCAGGTTAACATATTAGATAGCGGTGTCCATATATTTTGGTGAAGGTTCGTCTGTCTCTATTTCAAACAGCAGCCATTTTCGATTTTTTTTTCTGAATGGGTGCATATGCCGATCGACATAATCACCCATTAATTTTCGGAAGTGCCTGGACCTGCCGCAGGAGAGGTGAATCATCTCTCCGGGGACTTTTAGTGTTGGGGGTGATTAGGGTTAGGAATAGGTTCCGGGGAAGTGAGGGTTAGTGTCAGGCTGCAGGGAAGTTAGGGTTAGGGTAATAGAAGAGGAGGGTTAGGGTAAGGATTAGGGAAAGGGTTGGGGATACTTACTATTTGGAGTACCGTGTTCGGTGCCCTGGGGATCAATTGCTTTGCTCAGAACTGGCTGGGAGAGATTGGCCCTATCAAAATAGGGCCGTTCACGACGGGAACCCACACCCATTTCTATATATTTCCTGTATATGTGCTTTAGAATTATACCTAAATGGTCAATTCTAGGTAGGCAGACAGCTGTTCTGTTGTTGCTGTTAGTAATGGTATTGTGCCATCCTTTATCTCACTAATCATTGAAACAAGCTATTTGTCATGCATCCAGGCCAACAGGAGCTGTGAACAATCAGATGCCAATGGAATGACCAATGCTTAGTGCTATAGCAGTAGACTGAGGAAAGAGGCCTCTGCACTCTGTACAAGATTTCATTCTATCCTTATAATATGTAGTACATCAGTATTTACACACACACACACACACACACACACACACACACACACGTTTCTCATGTGAAGGTGTATTCTGGGAGGCTGCAGGATAGTAATCTAAGATCAGTGTTTACCCTGTGATACTACAGGACAGAACTGAGCTGACTCCTATCTTATTTCAACAAAGCTTGGTGAACATTCTAAATAATTACCTTTTATTACCTATCGATTTTAAATGGATTCTAAGTGGAGTTTGTTCCCTGTAAACAAATTAGATTTGGGGTCATTGTTTGACTTGTCAAATTTATCTTTATAAATGAAGACCTTTGTGTACAAATTGCTTGTTTGTAGTGTAATATGGAGTAAGTAAGAGTTAAACCCTTAATTTATATTAATACTGCATTAATAATCTATGAAAATACTCCCACAAAGCATTTTGGAGAAGGATGGGTATACTTACAAAGCCCATACATGAGTTCTTGCAGAAATACACACTTTTGGACCTGCATGGAGGGACAGCAACAGAGCTGTAACTTAGGGTGTGACCATGGAGGTCACCCTGCGGCTTCTAAATAATACAGAAAAATAGGCCCCAGTCTGCTTTTATATAAAACCTGTTCATACACAATAATAAATAAATAGCAGTCCCTCTCAGCATGTCTCTGTCCTGCTACCCAGGCAATAAGAAACAGAGTGAACAGTTATATAGCCCTTAACCACCTCTCACAGGTGCATCTTCAATCAGCCTCAATCAGGATGGGTCTGGTGGATGGGGCCCACCCTCTATCTCCTATTCACAACCCAAGGTACCCTTAACCGGATTTTACTAAGCTGAAATGTAATTGTATATGCTGCGTAGCACACAGCAACAAACAATAACATTCACCTGAGGTTTTAAAACACATATGACAAATATCTGGAACAAATATAGGCTCAGATCCAGAGCTACACCCGCTTGCGTATTTACGATAGCCGGAGACGTAAAAACGCTATTTTGTATGTACTGCGCATGCGCAAGGCAGATGTTACGCCACGTAACTCTGAACGTATGTATCTTCCTAGTATCAAGAGCATAACTACGGATGAAGGGGGGTGCCAGCCATACGACACCTGTAATTACACTTCAGAGGCGGGGTGAGGCATTTAAATCGCACAGTATGGGCGCGCTTAGGTGCGTAAGTACGTGCAGCCAATATGGCTGACAGGAGTTACGCTTTGAAAAGTTAAGGGAGGGTTTGGAAAGCGTAAAACTGCAAAAGTACGTACCACGAAGGGAAGTGCCTAGGGGAGTGCATAGTAATTACGATAGCATAAATACGCTACGCGTTGAAATGGAAAGGGAACGTAGGTCTGCATCTACGCCATATTTCTTATTGACAACTTTCCCAGAGCTTTTGTCACTACAGATGTAATAGAATAACTTACAAATTTAAAGTAGCGTTGGGTTCACTGCCCCAAAACCTATTGTATTACTCTAAATTAAAAGAGGTTAATGCTACCATTCTCTTGGTACACTATACACGGATACTGAGTCATTCTTCTACATGGTAAGAACGTGTCTCCTGATCATGGTAGGCTCATCTTATGGCAAAATACATGTATTCTAGCAGTACTAATCATTGTTTTTGGTTAATTGTGATCTGTTTCTTTTTAATGATATTTTATTGCTGACTTCACAATAATGAAATGTTGATTGTTTACATGAATGTATTTGTGAGTGTGTGTAGGTGTGAGTGTGTGTAGGTGTGTGTGTGTGTAGGTGTGAGTGTGTGTAGGTGTGTTTGTATGTATGTGTGTTGTATAAACAGCAGTCATTTTTTACTATAGTTTAGTCAATAAATGTATTTGAATTTGATAAACATGGTTTCTGTTCATATTTTTTCTTATTTGTTGAATACCAATAAGTTATTTATTAAGAGTAACTTTTTTCTAATTTGTTATATTTATTTGCATTCTAATACTGTAAATCAAATGTTAATATTGTAAAAAAATGTTTTTTATTTTTTTAACAATACTGATACAAGCTAAAATTTAAGATTTTAATACACTTAAATACTACTTATAAAGTGCACATTTTTATTTGTGTCTAAAATTCTTTTTTTGCTCTCTAACTTTATTGACCCTTTGACTAACACTCCCCCCACACATACTCCCATTATATTCTGTCTCCCCATTCTCCCTTCCCCCACCCTTCCCTCTGCTCTCTTTCCTTCTGCCAACTCAGCTCTGGTTACTCCTCTCTGCTTGGAGTGAAATCAGAGGAATATTTTGGCAAGTCTGACTAGGCTGAACTGATCCAGAGCAGGAAGGAAGACAAAACAGCTTCTCATTACCAGTTCCATGCACAGTGCAATAAGGCACCAATAACTCCTTTCTTGTTGCCAATATATTCATTCAGTTACCCAGAATCCCTGTATTTTAAACAATGCAGACATGTGCAAAGCAACAGTTGAAGTTACTGCCTAAGTAATTATAGTAGTAACATTTTCTCCATACACCAAGTTTGTTTTTATGTCTCTTCATCGGCAAGTAGGCTGAGATCCTTGACTAAGTACATTTGGATTACAGTTTCGAAAATTGTATTCACTGTGATATTAACAAAAGTTATGTTTTTCTTGATTCCTCCATTTATGTCACAAAGTAGAGGTCTATACTGATTTTTCTTTATCAAGCATAGTTGAATGAACAAATTATTGTGTAGAAATCCTGGTCTTGCTATGGCAAGGTCTTGTGTTGCTACTCAAAGCTATGACTGGGCTTATCCAATATCCAGTGCAATCTTTGATATCGACAGTCTGATACCATTTTAGAATGTCCTACCAGGAGATCCAAATAAAAACTATTGGCACTATGGTAAAGTGTGAATTCTACTACAAAGCAATGAACATTTTTTCTCACAATGGCCCAGATCCAGAACAATGCTTGTGAGCGAATTTACGTGTGGCGGAGACGTAAAATAGCCTTTAAGTAAGTACTGCGTATGTGCACCATAGAAAATACGCTTTGTAACGTAGCGTAAATGTGAACGTATGGGCCATTCACTTTTGTGTCACGTAAATACTTACGTGTGGGCGTGCCAATTTTACGTTTGGCCAAAATACGTCTGAAATACGTTAAGTAGGCGGGGTTTGTATTTAAAGTGTACAGTATGGGCGTGCTTAGCTGCGTAAATACATGTTGCCCATACGTACGTGAGCGTATCACATCGGTTACGTTGGCAAAAGTTAAGGTAGGGTTTGGAAAGTGTATCTTGACAAAATATGTACGTTCAAGGGGTGTGCCTAGGGGAGTGTATAGAAGGTACACACCCGAAAATACGCTAAGCGAATAAACGTACGGCAAACGTAGTTCTGGATCTACCCCAATGTCACCAAGCCATCATTGCTGCAACTATGGGCCGTATTCAGACATCCGTTTTTGAGGGGATATGTGTGCGTATTTTTAGGATCGGATCAATTGCGCATGCGTAGTAACTTTATTTACATACTTAACGTAGACTATAAGCATGTAAGTGCCTAACGGACGTACATGTGAATCGCACTTGGGGACATACGCATGGAAATCTGATGCATGGAAAAATGTACATAAAAGTGGGTGGGGGGAGGCATTTAAATGAACACATGGAGGCGGGGTTATAAAGAATAACACGGACGGAGCACATATACGCACGTAAGTACATATGTAAAGAACAGAGTGGTCTATGGACTCGCACGTCCGGGAGAGGGGAGTGTCGGGGGTATTGCTGGGTGTTTCCTTGCTCCGGCCGTGCGTATAATTGCATACATAAAAAAAACGGATCTCTGACTATGGCCCCATATGTCTACAAGTACAAAATATGTCTGACAGATTGGTCAGTTACACTGGATTCCCACTGCAAGGAGAGGCCACTTCCTTCATTCGAATGGTAGTTACTTCAGCTCACCCCTACCTTAACATGTTATGCATAAATGTGGATTTGGACATAAGGGCCGAAGCCTGTCCTTACTGTACAATTAGCATCCCTCCCCCCACCCAGAGACGGAAAGTGCTTCCACTCTGTGGGTGGGGGGAGGGATGCTAATACCATCTTGGCATTGGATTTAGTACCAGGACAGATTTGGATCCTCTGGATTCCCAATCTTGTCCTGGTACGTCCCAGTACTTCAGCGTCCTCGCATGCGCCACAATACCAACAGGGGGCGTTGCAGATCCTAGCACATGGAAAACTTCCCCCTTAGTGTACATTAGGATCCGGACCAAAGTGTGGAAGGTACAATGGACCGAGAGGAGTAACATTACATTGTCTGCTTAGCCTTTATCAAATGCATTATTTTCTATGTTCTAAGCTTGTTGTCAGACATGTCATGCCAACAGCTTGACATTGTCACACATAAGCCTTTGAGGTTGTGGAAAAGTGGTGATGTTACCCAAAGCTTGCTATCATTTTATAGAACTTACTAAATAAATAATCTTTAATAATTGCTATGAGAACATGTTCTTATTCTGGCTAAACTTCAGGATAATTCAACTGACTAATCTGCTGCCAGTGTATGCACATTAATGATAATCATCGAGTGAGAAGGTGGTCAGGAACTGGCTGGATCGTTTGACTGGATTTCCCAACGGGCTTGAAACATCTGACCACCGATACATCAATCCACGGGGATGGGGTGAAAAATTGTTTAGTGTATGGAGCCCAGCAATCAGTCTGTATATCAAAGCTTTCAGATTGAACTTGGGGATATTTGCATTGTATGGATAGCAATAGAAATAGTATCAAATCTACCCTCTGGTCTTAAATGTTACTTTATTCTAAAGTCTCCAATATCATGACTTAAAACTCCCTTAAGCAAACATTTCAGCAAAGAGTTCAACCAGAAACATTTCATCCAGCAGAAATTTGTTAATAATCAAAGTTACCATTGATTGTCTAATTCAATTAATTATAGCTGACATCCGTTCAGTAACTACAACCATGTTTACCTCATAGGGAAGTTAACGAACATTTAGAAAGCAGGAAAATATCTCCAGGATGAAATCGCTCAGATTACAATCTCATCAGGAAATATGTGTGTGAGTTTTTTTGTTTTATTTTTTATTTTGGTTCACATTGGTGAGGTATTAAAATTCTGGTGCTAAATAAATAAATGGACCTAAGAAGTGCTCTTACCTGTCTGAAACTCAGCACCTCCTGACTCTGTCATACTGTGAGGCTTAGGTTCCTGGAAGTGTACTTCTATTTATCACCACTGTCAAATGAAGCTCGGTACTGCAGATCACAATAAATTATAAGGTCTCAGTCATCCTATGAGTCACTGCTGTTCTTGGAGGGGTGGGGAGACCATTCATTCATAGACACTGAATAAACATTTCATAAAACATTGTTTTACAACTTGTAACCTTACAACACAACTGGACTGTTGACCTCTTATACCATTAAGCAGTGCCCTATCATCAGGTCATAGGTTAGCTCTCATTAGGTCATTCTCTCTGACAAAGAATCAGTCCTTTAACCCAACCATTCCTTTATAGTTTTTGTTGTATTGATCCTTTAACCTAATAAACATATCCCTGTCTCCTCTACTCATACTAGGCCGGATCCAGAGCTACATTTTTATTATGTTTCCTAGCGTAGCATATTTACTATGCACTCCCCTCGCATGTAAGTACTTTGGCCGTTTTACACGGCTAGCGTAAATTCACTAGCGTACGTAGCTCTGGATCCCAATGTCCCCAATGTCCTAGAAAAAATGCAATATAAGTAAATATAAAATATATTTTAAACAGTAAAGGTTTTTCCTCTGAGTATTTGAGAGGGGAAAATTGGTGACAATACATTTCTCAGTATATAGATGAATGATGTTTTTGGATTAAGTGTTAAGTGAGCTGCAGATTTTTATGCAGCAGATTTACCAGCCCCCACAAGGGAATTTTTTTTTGCTTGATAGATGAAGTGCTTTTGCACAGAACTTTATAAAGCCTACAAAGAGTTGTGTGTTCATAACTAACGGCAGAACTTAGGAGGTGGAGAAAAGCCTGGCACATGTCACATCTCTATGCACATAACACATGTAGGATGTCTGTGCATATGGCCTGTCCTGTAAATCTGATCAATATATATTTTTTAACTATTTAAATATACCGAACATTTTGTTATGCTTCTTTTATACCCAACTTCCTTACAAATATTAATATTCAACATACTTTACATGCGACAAATACCACTATTTATACAGTTTCATGAACACCAAAAATGTATGTAACCTTTCTCCTTCTTCACCCCTTTTTTTTTTACACCTACATATTGCAAAGTCCGAGAGGCTTTTAATAAGAAGAATGTACACTCCACTTACACAATATCACAACTGTGAGGGGAACCAGATCCCCTTCTTCATCCAATTGTATAGCTTCATCACAGTTGTGCCTTTTTAAACATGAAAGGCCAAAGGGCTTACTCAATAATGCAATTAGGCACATTGAAATACAGCAACCACAGCAATGAGACAATGAAATACAGGACAAATCTGTCCTGGTTAAAAATCTGATGTTGGGGCAGGACAGAGAAGGCAGGAAGCGCTCCTGCTCTGTGAGGGGGGGGAGGGGCATGCAAATAGTACAGTCAGAGGCGGAACTAGCGAGTTGTGGACCCAGGTGCAAAAAATATGCTTTGGCCCTGATAATATCCCAGGTAACCCAATGGAGAGCTTCAGCGGTGCGTCGATGATAGCTGTGGGCCCTTTTATAAGCATGGGCCCCGATGCCATTGCACCTGTTGCACCAATGGTAGTTCCGCCCCTGAGCACAGTAAGCCCTTACTTACTATCCAGACTGTTCAAGATAGTGCACTATTTTAATGGTCATTTTATGAATCCTCTGGATATGCATATTGGCCCAGATCCAGATAGATGGCTGATCCGCATGTGAGAGTTAAGCTAGCCTTATGGCATTGTTACTGCTGCAAAGTCTGCTCAGACTACTCAAAACTCCCAAGTCACTCCCCTCTCCCAAACGGTCTTCCGGACCTCCGTGCATACAGAACACACACAGAGGAATGTCAGACACAGATATGCATGGTTTGCTCATACAGATCTATAGGAAAAAACACACATCAGATTTATAGAAAAAATGCTTTCTTTCTTTAATATCCTTTTATTCAACATGTTTCCTTTTTCAGACTTGAATCCAAAATTAAGACATACCTCACATTTGTATCGTTATTGAAATTTTGGTGCCAACAACAATGCAGTTTAGTAAATTTATATATTTGGTTGGACACTTTGGGCCAGATTAGCTAAGCTGCAGGAATGGAAAAGTGGAGATGTTGCCCATAGCAATCTGATTGGTTGCTATAGGCAACATCACTACATTTCCTTTCCTGCAGCTTAGTAAATTTAGCCCTTTATATTATACTTAATGGTATGTATGTTAGTGTATGTGTGAGATGTTTTGCTAGTTTGTTTTACATTCCTGTTTTATAGTAAACAATAGTGAGTAGCACTTGTGCCTCACAGCACTAAGGTTATGAATTCAATTCCTGGACTAGGCCTTATCTGTGTGGAGTTTGTATGTTCTCCCCGTGTCTGCATGGGTTTCCTCTGGGTGCTCTGATTTCCTCCCACACTCCAAAACAGGCTGGTAAGTTCATTGGCTGCTGACTAAATGAAGGCTAATGTGTGTGTGTGTGTGTGTGTGTGTGTGTATGTATGTGTTAAGGACCTTAGTATGTAGTATCTATAGGGGCAGGCACTGATGTGAATGCAAAATGTTCATTTCTGGATAAGTATACTCAGGGCCAGACTGCGGAGACACTAGGGAAAGCTGCTAGGCTCTCACGACTAATGTCAACAATCCTATAAATATATTATTTTGAAGGTCAACTTATTATACCCCTGGAATATATATTATGTCAGTACTGTATTGAGAAAAAAAATATCTATTTAGTTAATTTACAATAATTTGAAAACTATTATAAATTGTAAACATTGTTTATTGTGTATTGTTAAAGTAAATAATTTACATACAAAATGTACAGATGTCCATGTGGTTTTGTATTGGGAAAGTGTGAATGTATTGGGAAAGTGTGAATGTATTGGGAAAGTGTGAATGTAGCTTCCAGTTTGTGTTAGCGGTGTCTGATCAGTGAACTTATTGTGGGTTGTGGTGGGTGGTGGGTGGTGGGAGCCTGCCCCTGAATCCTGTCCTCAGCAGACTCTCTTTCCTCATTTGTGACTGGGTAATAACAATGGAATAACAACTTCCTATGGATTGCATTCATTAATACATACCTTCGGACAATTTAACTCACAAATTCACAACAACTGCATCTCCTCATATGCCCAACCCTTCTTCATTATAACCACCTTTTGTGCAAATCTTCTCCTGCTTTCATTGCAGTTTGTAAATTAATCAAAGAGAAATTAGGAAAATCATGATATGTTATTGTTTATTACTTTTAATTATTTATACAAAGATTTTTTTTTTTACTTAGAATACTACCTCTTAGTGAGGTTCAGTCACACAATGGATTCCCCCACAGGGTGTAGGTCACTGGTACACTGTAAGGGCTCATTGAAACATTGGCTTTATAATGCCTCCTAACTGCCCTAATTTAACAATGTGTAAGCATCTGGATCAATTATCTGCATGATTTGCAGAGCAATTTTCTTACACTGCATTGTGTTTGTAGAAACGCTTCTTCAAAGGTCTTTGATTCTTAAATACTTCTGATACATGTAATCAAGTATTGTGACATATAAACATAACCCCTTGAGCTCAGTTTGGAGCTACCTGTAAAGAATAAAATAAATTAAGGTTAACCCCTTTCCCTTCCATCCATTTTTTTCATTTAACCAAGGTAATTGCAAAAGGTAAATAAGTATGACTTTAACAAGAAATACATGTACTGGGTAGACCGGATCTAGAATTGCGTACAACAGGGAACTTATGCATTCCACGTAAGTACCCAGTGCGATTGTGACTGCGCACGCGTGCACGTGACTGTTAAATATCTGTATGCAGTAGATCAATGTTGGATTCCATACTATGACCCTCTCTGAGGGCGGGCATGTATGCATGGCAAGCTTGGGGAGATATTTAAATCGTACAGTAAGGGTTAAGCCTTTACGTATGATCCTCCATTATGAACAAGGACCTTATGCACAGGGGCGAGGGCGTAAAAGTAACGGTAGTGTTCTGGGCACGAAAGCTCTGTACCTGTGAGGGGAGTTCACTACCCTCTCATGCACGGAATCTAGAATCCTCACTTAGCATTTATAAGCCTCCGCTGTGGAGACTTACAAGTGCAGTGTGTACTTAACTCTTGGTCTGGTTTCTTTATTCAAACAAAACTTTATAAATGTTGCTATAATGTTATTTTTTTCTATAGACCTTTCTGAAAATTCACAAGATATATATATATATAT
>WWET01003237.1:153430-170210 GCA_011038615.1 Limnodynastes dumerilii | reverse complement strand
TACACTTAGCCATTCATTTTCGCCGCAGACCCGCCGCTGCTGACAGCTCCGGTGAGGTGAGTAACCTCTCTGGGGACTTTTAGTGTTGGGGAAGGGGGGGTCATGGATAGGCTCTTAGGAAGGGAGGGTTAGGGTCAGGGCCATAGAAGTGGAAGGTTAGGATCAGGCTGTGGGGAGGGGGGTCTTAGGGTCAGGCTATAGAGAAGGGAGGGTTAGGGTCAGGCTTTGGGGAAGGGAAGGTTAGGGCCAGGCTGCGTGGAAAGGAGGGTTAGGGTTAGGGTAATGGAAGGGGAGGGTTAGGGTTAGAAAGGCTGTCTCACCCCTTGATTTGTTACACTGTTAATATGTGGCTGGTACGTACGTTCAGAGTTACGTGGCATAACATCTGCTGTGAGCATGCGCAGTAAATACTAATGTTCGATTTTACGTCAGCGGCTAGCATAAAATCGATCGAGTACGTAGTTTAGGATCTGGCCCATTGTCACTAATAGTAGAAATGGCCCTTTATCAAATACAAATTGGGTTACAAAGCCATTCACATTTTTTCATAGTGAAGCCGTGCTTGTTTTTGTCAGTAAGAAGGTGATTTGTGATACTATTTTTTTTAACAAAAATCACGTCAATCACAATAATAAATGTAAATTTAAAGAAAACAGAAATCTGAAGATTTGCAAATTTAGGTATAGTTTTTGTATAAGGCTGGATCCAAATTTGTATTTATTTGTTACTGTAGCTACAATATGCATAAGTGCAAATCCACCCTGGTTAATCCATAGAGGATCAGGATAGAAGACTTTCCAAAGGCAGAAATGAACGGCAAAGTGTATGAATGAAAGGTTCTTCAATGACCTTGGAGAACATCGCAGGACCTCGCAGGAGGGATAAGTATTAGTAACTTTTACTAACAAAGCGGCCACATTCGCTGCGAGGAGAAGCGAGTCTGGATCAGCAACCTTCATAAAAAATAAAAAAAAATAAAAAGAGAATCTATGTAAATACAGTAGATCCTAAGAAATCTTGTTGGTTACTTTGTGAAATTAAAAACATTTGCTTCTTTTGAAAAAGTAATAAAAAAATTAATAAAAAAAAAGTGATAAATGTGTCTCTTGTGTTTTCAGAGAAGGGAAAATACTTGGCGTCTTTAAGGCCACTCCCTTTTCTCCTAAGATGATAATAAATCATAGTGATGTAGGAAAAACAGACAACAGTCCCAATGTTCAGATTACAGTCTAAAATTCGTGATTAATGATAGAAGTTTTCAGTGACGAATATGGGTGTGGCATGCTGAGAAGTAAGAGGTCTTACCTCACAAAAATGTGTATATTTTGGCAGCTTTAGTAAATGAGGGAGGAGTGTGTATCCTGGGTATCATATTAAGAATGTTGCCAGATATAAGGCAGACACCTCGTAATAGATTGGAAATTATACCTTTATATCATGTGAATAAACACTTAGATCTATTCTTGTAGATTTCTAATATATGACTGTGTGAAACAAAACAAATAGGCAGCTGGGCAAGTACTCAGCTACAAAGATTTTGCACTCGGAGGTGATGTCAAGAGGAATTCCCAGGAAGAAAGTCTCGCCCTCAGGGAATACCACTGCAGGAAGCACAGAAACCTGATTTATCTTCTGTTCAGGCAAGGAAGAGGAGGGGGCACATAATGGAATGTGTTTAAATCTGGGTTCCTCAGATATGACCTAGAAATGTGTTTGTGGTTACAAGTACAGGACCAAGTGATAATTCAGTCATGCTGGCTCCATTGAGAGAACAAAATATTATTTATAAAAATTATCAACAAGAAAGTTTGTACTCTGAAGATAATCAAAAGGCATATCATAAAGACTAGGATGTCATTTTTCATTGTCTGTTTTGTGACTCTTGTGATATTCTTTGTCATGGTTATTGAAGCGGCTGGTCAAACACACTCACTGGAGGCAGCCATTTTGTGACAAGGAATTAGAGATACAGTTTAGAGATTCTAGTTTTCTCCATTGTCGCTTATCAGTAAACAATGCTGTATTTAGAACAAACACACACACACAGAGGCTCACTTTAATCTGATTAATAATATGTATTTTTTACTTTATTGTTTGTTTTATTTTGCTAAAGTGCTCCTGGGCCTCTGAAATGCATATTCCTGCATTAATAATAACATTTTTGCATATCAGAGCAGCGTGGGACACCCCTGTAAGAGTTTGGTAAAATGTGGCAAAGCACCTGCTTCACCTTTGAAAGCCACCAATGTACTGAGTGTTAGTCTAATAGTAATAAATAGTGCAGAAGTACAATTTTTGTACTGTGATTATAGCAAACTTGTTTAACATAAGCAAATACTTAAATGTAAATAACGTTTTTAAATTTATATTCCATAAAAAAAATAACATAAACTCACTTCTCTAATATATATAGGGCTCTATTTACTTACCTTCCTCGTTCCCTGCTGCCTGGCAGCTTCCTTCACACTATTTACAAATACTCACCCTTCCTGCGAGGTCCTGCGATGAGCTGCCGGGTCCGCGCAGTGCTTCATATTCATGCGATGCATGAATGAAATACTGCACAGGCGCAGTAGCTCATAATCGGGACTGAAACATTTCTGTGCCGACATGAGAAACACTGCACATGCGCAGGACATGAGAAACACTGCACATGCGCAGGACATGAGAAACACTGCACATGCGCACTGCTTCTCTTTAGGCACTTTGGAATTTTCCCAAGTCCTGACATGAGAAACACTGCACATGTGCAGTGTATCCATGTTGGGACCAGGACAGTTGCAGGCCGACAGGACCTCCGGACATATTTTCTATCTTTTTATTTTTTTTATAGATTTTTTAATTTTTTTTTTTATTTCGGCAGCATTGTTATGTATTCCGACGGTCTCTCCATACATACCCCCCTTTTCCTCCCCCTAATAACAGCTATTAGAGGTAGGAAAAGAGGGGTATATGGGGACATCGCCGGAGTACTTGCCACTAATGCCGGTCTGAGCTGGTGTTAGTCTGACGCCAGGAGCGGAGTGTAAAACTCCTCTCCGGCATTTTGTAAATCCACTTTTGACACTTCATTTTAATGCGACAGGGCCAGTTTTGAAGTGAAAACTGGACCTATCGCCTTAAAATGATCATTGTAAATAGAGCCCATATACTGTATATAACAGCCATTCTGCTCTTCGCTGTTACACGCAGGCGCAGTAGCATCCACTCGGTTGCGTTGCTACAGTGCATGGACTGGGAGCAGAATAGTTGCTTCTCGGGTGCCCCTCTTTCTTCCTCCTTCACTGTACCCACTACGGCCTACTGCTGGGTCCACACCTGTCTACACTCCGTCCCCTGCCCCCTGCCAGGCCCAGCTCCTGTCCACAGCCTGTCCATCCCTGACACTGAATGCCAGGACTTCCGTCAGTGTGCCATTGGTATGACAGGTTATATCAACGTCATACACAGCAGACCGCGCCGTGTGGAGGACAGAAGCTGAAGAAAGGAGGAACACAGAAAAGGTAAGAAAAGTATAGGAGCATGTAAAATGCAATAGGTTGGAAGCAGAAGAGACATGAGAGGGCAATATAAGATGACTGGAAAGACATCATGGGGAATACTGGGAGCTGGAGAGATATGATGGAGAATAATAGAAGGCTAGAGACACATGATAGGGAATACTGGGAGCTGGAGACACATGATGGAGAATACTGGGAAGGCTGGAGACACATTACTATGGAATACTGGGAGCTGAGGCACATGATGAGTTATAGTGGGAAATGGAGACACATGATGGCAGGGCTGCCATCAGGGGGGACAGTCGGGACTATTGTCCCGGGCCCGGACCTGATGGGGGCCCGCCGATACTTAGGGGGCCTGCCGATACTTACCTAGCTCTGTAGCAGCAGGTATTGATGGTATCCTACCGTCGATACTTGCTGCTCAGCACTATTTAGTAGCTGGCCAAGAACTTCCCTGCACACTGGCCCACTGTTAAAGCGTTTCTGCTGGGCCCTGTCCCTATGTGACGTCACCAATGACGTCACCTAGTTGGCGGGGGCCCCACGGCTGGGTCCCAGGCTCCGCATTTGATGATGGCTGCCCTGCATGATGGGGAATACTGGAGAGACTTCAGAGACAGGATGAGGAATAATAGGAACTGGAAAGACATGATGGTGAATACTTTGAGCTGGAGAGGCATGATGGGGAATACTAGGAGCTGGAGACACATGATGGGGAATATTGGAAGCTGGAGAGACATGATGGGGAATACTGGGAGCTGGAGCGACATGATGGGGAATACTGGCAGCTGGAGACACAGGATGGGGAATACTGGGAGGCTGGAGAGAAATGAATGGGGATGGGCCTTTGACTAGTATGTGTACAAATGACACAAAAGCAGAATGTTATAACTGGTGCATAATTAAAAAAATATTTACGAAGGACACTCGCTAAATTAGTAACATAATTCATACATACAACATAACCTTTAACACTTAAAGTCTTAGGATGCACCGGTATAGCTTTTTTGTTCTCACTTCTTTGCAGCTATGACAATGTTTTAAAATACACTTTAAGCTGGCCATACACTAGGCGATTATCGGCCCGATCTTCCAATTATTGGGTGATCGGGCAAATAATCGCTCTAGTGTATGGTACAGATCAATTTTTGAAACGTCAAATAAACGCACCAGAGCGATTATTTGATCTTTCAGCATGTTTAATTTTAACGCCCGATATTTTAAGGGTGCCAATCAGCAAGCTGAATGGCTCCCTATCCTTGTAATAGACGCTGCTGCTGATCTATGTATAAAGCTGCTCAGACAGCATGAAGTATACTTTATGTCACAAACCTGCGCTGTGTCAAGCGCGGATTCGACAGATCCCTATCTGTACTACTCCCTGCAATAGACGCTGGTGCAGATCTATGCACTATGCTGCTCTGACAGCTTTGAAGGTATACTTCTAAGCTGTCAGAGCAGCTTTGTACATAGCTCTGCAGCAGCGCCATAGAGAGCCCTGCCTCACCCCTGCCCTCTTGTGCTAGGATTACTGGTCCCAACAGAGGAGGTGTATGGTGCCGATAACAGGACATTTCCCTAGCGGGAAATCGTCCCATTTATCGGCTCACCCCCTGCTGGGACCGATAATCGTCCTAGTGTATGGCCAGCTTAAGAGAGAATAATCTCTGTAGTGTCTGTCTGTCACCTATCCCAGGAGAAGTCACACAGGTTAGCTGAGTCCTTTTGGGTTTAGAGTAAAAAGAGGGATGTGCACATGTATGTTTAGTAACATGTCAGATGGTGAATATACAGATACAGACGGTCTGGCATTGTAGAAAATCTTTCATGTCTAACAGAATTCTTTATTCTCAGAATAAACCTGATGGTGCCACTTATGTCACTCTGCATCACTTATACCCAGGGAGTGCTTAATTCCCTTTGCCAATAGAAGACTGTGTCCCTTAGACAGTGGTAGTGATGGATTAGCCCAAGGCCATAGCTTGCTGTCAAGGGTCCATAGAAATAATCTTGAATCTTGAAATCTCCTCTGTTTATTGACCATTTAAGTAAAAAACATTCTCAATGGACTCCTTGCTCTACAGTTTCAAGTAGACAGAACTACATGAGCCCGTTATGAATGTAGTTTGAACATTTTAAATCTATTGATCCCATATGTTCTAAGATAAGCCCCAGGGTGGTACCTTCAATCACCAAGAGTGTTGCACATACATGTAAATAGTGAAAAGAAAACACAGGCCACATTTTTCTTTAAATAAATATAATGTGTGCAATTGTAAATATAAATCGAAAATTTGCTGCCAGGATAAGAAATGACAATTGTGTAAATACAAGGAACAAAAACAGGTCCAGCACTCAATACCAAACAATATATAACAGTATGTGTCAGCACATACATAAATGGAGGTTTTGTTCAGAATATAGCTATATTGGGTTAAGCCCAGCATCAAGGCACCTCCTGTAGGTGAGTACCTAACTTGTGTGGCAATATATGTACTCAGAATGTCTGTAGTAAGACAATTACTCCATTTAAAACTATTGCAGCAGCCATATTGGGGAGGGGGGTCAGGCCCTCAAAGAAAACTAGTAATAAGTAACAAGGGAACCCTTGTGTGTCCCCGGTCCGAATGGCTGCTTTTAGAAATAGAGGCAATTGAAAGTTCCTTTTTGGTTGTCTCTATTTCGAATGGCAGCCATTTTCTATTTTTTATTATGATGGCTAAGTGTGGCGATCGGCATACTTGGCCATTCATTTTCACAGCAGACCCGCTGTTGCTGACAGCTCCGGAGAGGTGAGTAACCTCTCCAGGGACTTTTAGTGTTAGGGGGGGGGTTAAGGTTAGGCTCTTAGGAAGGAAGGGTTAGGGTCAGGGCCATAGAAGGGGAAGGTTAGGGTCAGGCTGCAGCGAGGGGGGTCTTAGGGTTAGAATTAGTGAAAGGGTAGTTTTTTTTTATTTACCTATCGCATCACCGTGTTCGGTGCTCCGGGGATCGATTGCTATGCCTCATCGAGGCATAAGCAGTCGATATTCCAGCCAGTTCGAAACTGGCTGGGAGAGAACGGCCCTATCGAGCGGGGACCCACGCTCCAAGGGAACACAAGTCGTATATATGCATGTTGCACATACATCTTCATGTAAAGTAGACATTACGCAAAAACTGTAATCTATCATCTACAGTGCAGCCTTTTTTTTTTTAACAAGTTTGGTTGTTTTTACTGTTGGTGTGTGTCATTTTTTTGTTTTATTTAACTATAATAAATGTCTGATATTGGATAGATTAAACACTTAAAACATTTTAAATGTAACATTCTATATTATAAAATCTAAATTTATTTTTTATGTATGATTGTACAATAAGGCAACCCTTTCCAGAAATAGGTAATAGGCACTCTTCAGCTGCAGAATCAAATATACACAGCCTAAAGTATAATAACTGCAAATATCAGAAAGCTAAAAATCTGTTATATGTTTAGACTATGGCATATATTCTTTCAAGTGACCAGTCCTTTATGAAGTGTGTACTTAACACATATATCCATTTTTACAGTGTAGATGAATCCCTGGAAGCATGGTAAGTTCCAGTAACCACTGGTATGCACATATAGTTGTTACTGTCTAATAGTTCAAACAACTGAAACAGCTGTATTAAGGAACTACATGAACCAGTACAAAGCAATTGTGGAAATGTGGAAGCCACAGACTAATGAAATTCTTATTGGTCAAGGTGCAGATTCTTATATAACAGCTCATTTACAAAAAACGATGGCTAGACATCACTACTACAACTCTCTTTGGGCTCTATGTACAAAGCACTTCTCTGTTCATTTTGAAGATGTAATCATCGTTTTCATGTAAAAACGGGCATTACTGCATTCAAATAAAGTCTTTCATATTTACAAACCATGGATCGCCATGGAAAACTGTTGTTTCAATGACAATACATATAAACATCAGTGATGTCCACCGGTCTATTCTTCTGAATGCAGATTGGCACTTCATCATATTTACTAAATGAGTTTTGCACTCCACTCCAAGCGTAAAAATAACGCCATCTCGTGATAGTAATGTAGTAATTCCAGCGCCCCCCCTCCCTCCATATACTCCTTTTCTTCATCCTAATAGCCGTTATTAGGGGGAGGAAAAGGGGGGTATATATGGGGAGACCACTAGAATACACAAATATGCATGAAAATTATTATTTTATTTTATTTTTAAAGTAAAAAGTAAATAAATAAATAAATAATCAATAATAATAGAATTAAAGAAATAAAGAAAAAGTTCAAACTTTCCTGACTGGGCAAAGCGCCTGATTCTGAAGATTTCAAAGTCCCAACATAAACATGCATGCGCAGTGTTTTTTTCATTCAGTTCAGTTCCAAAAGAGAGTTACTGCACATGCGCAGGACTTCATTCACACTTCATTTTAATGAATGACCTTGCAGATGACTATTAGTAAAGTCTGTGAATGAAGCTGCCAGGCTCGCAGTAAAGATAAGCCAGCCTGGTTCAGCTTCATTCACAGAAAAACGTTAAGGTAGGTAAATAGAGCCCTTTGTCTCTGTCTCTCTCTCTTTCAATTACACACATATGCCCCCACTTATTTTCCTATGCCAGTGGTTTGACTGGACGTTGAGAAGTATGGATATTGAGAACTAAGGAATATGACAAATAAAGCAGTAGGAGTAGTGGTGTTGCATACTAACAAATACCAACCCACTTCGGGCAATGTTCTAAAAAATTCATAATATTACTGCTCAGTCAAACCATGGCATGTTTTTGGCACTCGAGAGTGGCTGGCAGGGCATACTATAAATATCTGAAGAGCCTTAGCTTCCATACCCCTTGTGTCTAGGCACACAAGCTCATAGATAAGGAGGTATCCATACTTAGACTCCGGGCTACTGTATTTACTTGTAATGTATGACACAGCTGCAGCCCTTGCAATCTCCAGAGTCATATTAACAGTTGTCAGGCCTGACTTGTAGGTCTTTTGTACACGACAGCTGTTCAGACTGTATGGCTCATTTACTAACGGTGCATTTAGCAGCAAAATTTTAATGAAACCATAGCAACAATCGGCTGTTCTATGGACTTCATCTATGACACATATCGGCTATGCACCATAAATTCTTGCATTTGAAGTAGGAATGATCTTTTTGCATTTGGAGAATTCAGCTATAATCCAATTTTGGGGCACCAGGACCTACCTGTCTTATTACGCAGCTATTGTTCTTTCATAACAGCTGTTAATATATATTGTAGTTTGCTGACATTCTAGGTGACTGCCTAATCTTGCCTAGTGGTAGCGTAGGCCTTGCATAAAGAGGGCTGGACAGGGTGAACAATAATGCAACACTTGCCGTCATTGATTCAGTAACACATTTATCAAACATTTACTCACAGATCAGATCAGTCTGCTGGAATTGATGTTAAAAGTCCACTAATAATGTATTACTATATTATCCAATATTATACTTTACTTCCGACCAACATCTGACTTCCGCAGGCTGGTGATTTTCATTTTTTTGGGGTATTTCTTTCAGCGCACGCTCCAGGTGTTATGATATGAATTTCCAGGCATACGAAACTTAGTTCTACACGCTTTGTTAAAATAAAAACGTAATTGTAAGACCATAAAATAGGGTATGCTTCCCTTTGCTAATATTCGCATATGCGTATGCGAATATTGGGTTGGTACTAAGATAAGCACTGATTAGAGATGAGACAAGTCTGTGCAAAAATATATGAACAAAAATCCAAAGACTGGTAAGTATCCAAATATGTGAACCTGGGGAATAAGACTCAAAAGTGGGGGGATGTGGGGGGAGAGATATGAGTTATAAATCATCATCGTAAAAACTTGAAAATATCAATATTATAAATATGCCCCATACCCCGTAACACTAGAATCCCACGTGGACAGGCGGTATCTGACGTCAGTAACTGGATACGAGAATCTGACGCATTTTGAAGCATGTGTGCCCTTTCTCAAAGCTGACAGCTTTGAGAAAGGGCATTCATGCATGCCCAAAACGCGTCAGGGCAGTCTCCCTTATCAGATTACCGATGTCTCTCAGTGTTTGCGGGACTTTCTTACCATCTGGCTTTCTGGAGCTCCTTTAGCCCGCTTTTCAGTCTCATTCCCCAGGTTCACATAATTGGATAATTACCAGTCTTTGGATTATTTGTTTACAAGGGTATTCATATCTCTCTAATCAGCACTTACCTTAGTACCCATCCTAGTTCTTCTATCCAATTTTTGTGGAGGTTGCAGACCCTCCTGGTATTAGGGCAAGCTGCAGATTTTTAGAGCGCATTTACCCCTGAATATTTAACTTTATGATGGAACTGTTATAGTATGGGTGGGTTTTAGCAGTTCCATGCGGATCAGTGGTCTTACGGGCCGCTGATCCACACAGGACACTTAATGTAGCCTTATGACAGCTGCCAAATCTACACAAGGGAGAGGAGTGACAGGGGAATCCTTCCCCTCTTCTGTGCGGACTACCAGACCTCTGTGCATATGGAAAATGTACAGGTCAGGACTTCTGACAGGAAGTATGGAATGTGGGAGGCTAAGCCAGTGAGCACACCCATTTGGAAAAGTTAAGGTAGGGTTTGGGTAGCGTATTTTGATAAAATACGTCCGTGCAAGGGGTGTGCCGAGGGGAGTGTAGCGAACTTACGTGTACGAAAATACGCACCGCGAATATACATACGCACACACGTAGTTCTGGATCTACCCCAATGGGCCTGATCCAGAACAACGCTTCGAAGAGAATTTACACGTGGCGGAGACGTAAAATCGCTGTTTTGAACGCACTGCGCACCAAATACGCACATTAATGTAGCGTAATTGTGAACGTATGGGCCATTCACGTATGTGTCACGTAAATACTTACGTGTGGGCGTACCAATTTTACGTTACTCCAAAATACGTCTGAAATACGTTAAGTAGGCAGGGGGTTGTATTTAAAGTGTACAGTATGGGCGTGCTTAGCTGCGTAAATTTGTCTAGGCCATACGTACGTGTGCGTATCACTGCGGTTACGTTGGAAAAAGTTAAGGTAGGGTTTGGAAAGCGTATCCTGACAAAATACGTCCGTACAAGGGGTGTGCCAAGGGGAGTGTAGTGAATTTACGCACACGAAAATACGCTCTGGAATAAACGTACGGCAAATGTAGTTCTGGATCTACCCCAATAAGCTTTCTGAACTTGAGCCTTCTAATACAATCAAAGTTATTCCTATTATGGAGGAGCAATATCTGATAGTTGGATGATCAGCAATGGTTAAATAAAGATGATATGTAGTAAAATAACTTGAAGCGTGTATAAAAAATAAAATAGGATAATATAATGCATTAAAAAACATGCTAACAGACTATTTCTATAGTTGTGCTTCAGCTGCCTATAGACTTATAACAATAACGTGGCAAACAATCAAATATCCTTGAACTGAAAACACGAATTCAACTAAGTATTATTGTGCATTATCTCTTGCAGCTTATTTGTAACTAAAATGTAACATACATCTTATAAGTCTTGCTTTTATATTATAGCTCTATATAAACCTTGTATCTTTTATATCATATTAGCATTGCATATTTTGTTCTTGCTACAATTCATTATCTATACCTCTATAATATTGGCAATTGGTCTTCTCTTATTTAAAACATTCCTCTGTGGACTTGCAAGTTATATTGATTTATTTACGTCTGTCGTTCAGTTGGGTATACTAGTAATATTTTACAAGTTGTACCACACATTTATTTTATTTCATTTATCATATAACTTACAGGCAGTGCCTTTCCTCTCACTACTATTTTTCTGTGGTTTTTGTATAAATTGCATTTACCAAGTGTGGCATCAGGTATAAATTTGGTTTTAATGCTTGTTAATAAAGTTTTATGAAGACAATACACTATGGCTATGGCAATTATTTTTTCACGTGCTATGTTATATGGAAAAAATATATCATTTTGCAGAAGAAATCCTTAGAATCCTTATGTCCTTAAAGATTCTTCATTCTTCTGAATTATTTATAATTGGGAGAGCTGTGTTTAATGAATGTTTTTCTGACTGCATTTTTTGTTGTGGGAGTAGGTTGTCTCCCTCAAGTCAGTCCTAAGCTGCTATATAGCGCATTGATTTACACTATTGCATAATTTCTATTGTAGCTCAGTATAGAGCTAATTCCTTCCACATTATCCACATTATCTTAACCATTTTAAATGTAAATTGATGTATTGTAAATACAGAGGACAACAATGGGTAAAATTAGCATTGTGCAGTTTCCAACCCCCACCAATTGTGTACTCAGAAAGAAATGTTTAGCTCAGGGGGGGAGCATAGTGAGTGATAATCATAAGGTAAAACGCTAAAAACTTGAACTACAATCATTGGGGTAGATCCAGAACTACGTGTGGCGTATGTTTATTTGCGGAGTGTATTTTCGTGCATGTAAGTTCGCTACACTCCCCTCGGCACACCCCTTGCATGGACGTATTTTGCCAAGATACGCTTCCCAAACCCTACCTTAACTTTTTCTCACGTAACAGCGTACGTCCGCTAACGGACGTATAGACTACGTGAACGTACGCCGCTTAGCACGCCCATACTGTACACTTTACATACAAACCTCCACCTACTTCACGTAAATCGAACGTATTGTTGTCTCACATAAAATTGGCACGCCCACACGTAAGTATTTACGTGACACATACGTGAATTTCCCATACGTTCACAATTACGCTACGTGAATGTGCGTATTTTCTATGGTGCGCATGCGCAGTGCGTTCTAAACTGCGATTTTACATCTCCGCCACGCGTAAAATCGCTTCAAAGCGTGGTTCTGGATCAGGCCCAATATCATAACACTGGATTCCAGTGGGGATGAACCATCATTTCGTGATGCTGATTTTGTACAGATAATGTAGATTATGATCCTTGCCTTCACTGAGCAAGATGACCATCTCTAGCACATGAATAATGCTGTATACACACTACATGTAATTTCACACAATGCAGTATATGAAAATATATTACTAATGCAACAAAGTAATTGCATAATCATTGGACAGGCAGTTGGGACTGCATTTACCTTTGGAACCATATTGTAAGATTGCTGATCGGTAAAATTAAGACATTATAAAAATTCCATTCAGCCGATGCAATGTACTGAAATGATTACGCATGCTGGAGACTGCACACTAAAAGCTTATTTTTTTCATATGATCATATTGTGGGATCTGCACGATAATTGGGTGAATCAAACGTAGCGTGTAGTGTAGACGTCAATTTATCACACATTTCTAGCCCTACTTCAAGCAGTCTAACAGAATAATTAAAACCATATAAATGTAAATTACGATATGTACTAAAGACAATAGCATCATAAATGAAGCTAAACAGATCAATATTTCATCAGTTATTGGTCTGCTATTGTGCAATATTGTTTTATGTTGTTTAAAATTGTAACCTGGTAATGTCGTGGCACTATTAAACCATGTACATTTTCGGTTATAAAAGGGGTAATGGCAGTGGCAGGGACACTGGGATACATAAGAATAAGATGTGGTTTGCCGGTACATATTGCAGCAGTGTAGTAGCGACAGCAGTCACTTTATAAGAATGTGTGGATCCAGCAACAAGATTCCTGATTTGAATGCTGCAACACGGAGATGTTGGATTTTTCCCTATCCCCAATCCTTACCCTCATCCTAACCCTCACCTTGGGCCTGATCCAGACCTATGCCGATGCACTGTGCATACTAACGCACAGTGTATCGGCATGTACCCCCCCGACACCCCCCTGGGACCGGAGCGTATTTACTAAAATACCTCCCTCCCTTCCTCCCTCATTAAACTACTTCCCCCCGCCTACCTACGCTAACCTTTGTGTAGCAACGGCGAGGGGCGCCCCCTCAGCCGTTACTACGCTGATACTACGGACACCCGATCTGGCTTTTCAGTATTTACGGCAGACGGCGTAGGTCTGGATCAGCCCCCTTCTGTCTAACTTTAACTCTCTGGGCTGTATTCAGAGAACCGTTTTTGCGGGGAGTTCTGTGTGTATTTTTAGGATCTGATGAACTGCGCATGCGTAGTAATTACATTTACGCAATCTACGTTGATTTTACGCATGTACGTCCATTAGGAACAGACTTGTGAATTGCACTTGGGAAAATACGTACGGAGGGGCGTGGTTTTAATCCGTCCGGAGAAAGATACGTGAAAAAGTGGGTGGGGGGGCATTTAAATGAGCATTTGAGGGTGCGTTTAGTTAGATATGCACGTACGTGATTATTATACGAACGTAAAATCCAACTAAAAGATCAGAGTGCTCGAGGGACTCGTAAGTCTCCAGCAACCCGTCCGTGTGAGGGGAGTGTCACAAGTGTTGCCATGCAACGTCCGAGCGTATAATTGCAAACCTTTCACTGAAGGATCTCTGAATACATACCCTCATCCCTCCATGTCCTGCAGCCTAACCTTACCCCTCCATGTCCTGCAGCCTAACCTTAACCCTTCATGTCCTGCAGCCTTCCCCTTCTATAAGCCCCCCCCACACACACACACACACTGCCCCCGTTCTCTCCCTGTTGTTGGGGGAGAGAACATTTTGCTATAGGGAAGAGTACTTTAGGGAAATAGGGCCTTTCGCTATAAATACCCGTTCCCAAAAGTAAAAGTCGCTATGTAAATAATATCGACACTATGGATGATCTTCTATCCAAGCTCGGGGTGGGTTACGAAGGCTACTGCAACACATGGTTCTGTTGGCTCGAGTTTCAATCCACAGACCGATATGCTGCTCTCCTACGACAGCGATTTTCTCTTTGTTCCACACTTCCCCCTTTTCTCTTTCTATCCTTACAGTTGCGATGTAAATGCTTAACACCACACCCGAGGCCTAACGCAGTTACCTGCTCCATATTTATGTCTTCTGTTCTGTTATCATAGCAGATCTTATGGATAGCTCCTAGTTACATCTAAGCTTATTGTGAAACTTCCTTCCTCCACCTTTAGCCCCTTTTCCCTCCCTCCCCTTTCCCTAATTATATATACATAAAATACAGCACAGGAAATGATATGCTTCTGTCTAATCAATGTGTGATGCTCGATAGATTGCCCCGTAATATATATTCTTGTGTTAGCTTTTGTTATTTTGCTAAACTAGCCGGCAACATGTTTTGTATAAGTCTTAAAATGTTGTGTGAACACACGTATTGTTATACTCCTGAAATGTTAATAAAAATACTTTACACATAAATAATGTTGGCAATGATATAGCTGACGGCTACCGATAAGAATGTGTAGGACAAAGCAGTGCTGGTCTGTATATGTTTTGCTTCATTGTAAATATTTTTTCTGACAAAGGGTCAGTGGGCAGATCCTGACTTAAGTTCCCTTTAAGTACGATCGCTGTTGTACTTAATTCTGGATCTACCCCAGTGTGTTTTTATGGTATCAGTTATATATGTTGTATTCCTCATGCCTTAGTTACAATACTAGTTATAAAGACAAAAACAACAGATTCATCAAACAATTTATAGATATATTGTTCAGCTAAACCTTCCTTCATAATATTCTGCCTAGACTTGTATATCCACACTGTTACTGTTAGAAACAAATGCTGTCTGGTCTTTGTGTTTTAAGTGGCATGGCAAGAGATTTAACAAACATCCAGTGTTTAGATTTAACACTGGCAACAGATGTCTCACACAGCAGCAATCAAAACCTTTCCCAGAAGGTCAACAGTTAATGTCTACTAAATACAGCATGTGCGTAACTGTAGTTAGAGCTGATGAAAAATGTCTAACTAGTAGAGTCCTGACAGGTAAATATCGAGGACCAGATCCTAAACTAGTAGCGTATTGCAGACATACAGAGGGATTCTGTGCATCCGCCCATTCCATAATTGGAAAAGGCACTCACATACTGGGTATACAAGTGTAAACGTGTGGATAAAAAATAATACATAAGGGCTAAACCCAGCCTGCAGTGTACCATTTTAATAGGAAGTTCAGCCCACTCTATGTTTAACATACTGGCAGAAGTCTGGAGCGCCCACGTGCGGAATTTCTGGACGTATGGAAACCAGTTCAATGTGTGAATAACCGTGCTACTGCACACTGGTCTTGAGATTTAGTTTACACACACACACTTGCTGTGTGCTATTGCAGCGATTCTGAACCTATTTTTCGGGAGAACCAGCTACCCACTATCATATTAGTCAAGAACCATTTTACGCGCACAGCCTATATATGGGTTTTCTCAAATCTACACTTGCATTTGTTTTGCCCTTTTTTTCAAACTCTGGATCAGCCCGTAGAACCAAATCATTAAACTAGTATGGAAATTGAGATATGACTTATTCAAGCATTTGGAGAGCAGTGAGTGGTATTCAGTGCATATTAGCAGCAGAAAGGGAGTTCAACAAGTCACATTTCACTGATGTCTATTTAAACTGTCATACTTAGGGCTACATAGATGATTTTAAACAGTCGTCTTCCAAGTGTAAACACAATCTATAGCAGCGAGCTTGCACATGGGGCCAGTGACCATCAACAAGCTGAACCATTTACACATTATTTATTGGATGCTTTATGTGGCTTGAATTTCTGTATGTCTTATAACATATAACTTGCTCCTGATTAGGCCAATGTTTAAAGTGGATCTTACTATTGAAGGTTTATTTAGCTTGTGTATATAAAAATGTTATTTCAGCAGGGTCCCAAGCAGGGCCGGCGCGACCCGCTCCGCGAGGGGATGCGGTGCATCCCGGCGCCATGCTGGAGAGGCGCTGGGCATTCCCCCGCTCCACGCTATACAGATTGGTAGTGTTCATACAGTCTTCTGTATGAACACTACCAACAGGGCCGGCGCGACCCGCTCCGCGAGGGGATGCGGTGCATCCCGGCGCCATGCTGGAGAGGCGCTGGGCATTCCCCCGCTCCACGCTATACAGATTGGTAGTGTTCATACAGTCTTCTGTATGAACACTACCAACAGGGCCGGCGCGACCCGCTCCGCGAGGGGATGCGGTGCATCCCGGCGCCATGCTGGAGAGGCGCTGGGCATTCCCCCGCTCCACGCTATACAGATTGGTAGTGTTCATACAGTCTTCTGTATGAACACTACCAACAGGGCCGGCGCGACCCGCTCCGCGAGGGGATGCGGTGCATCCCGGCGCCATGCTGGAGAGGCGCTGGGCATTCCCCCGCTCCACGCTATACAGATTGGTAGTGTTCATACAGTCTTCTGTATGAACA